>VZRS01003115.1:400986-540859 GCA_013398055.1 Ifrita kowaldi
TTTTTTTTTTTTAATGAACTCTCTTGTAAAAAGTGAGGCAGCCTTACTCAGTGTGAGGTCAGCAAGTAAGTCGTGAACAGGACCTGATCCTACCCACGGTAGTGGTGCAGAGGGCTCTGCCACTGAAGTCAGGAGAGCTACTTCTAGGAATAAACCCTCTTCTTTAGAGGAGTGTGTCCAGAATGTGGCCTTAGAGTTGAAGCTTTCTGGGGTGCCTTAAACTTCGCAGTGGGATCCATGATGGGGGAGATGTTGGTAGTTTAATGCACCTTTATTTTTGAGGCTTTCCAAGGGTGTACATGATGCAGATCGAACCTTGTGCTGAAAACCACACGGCCAACCTTTGAACTTTAGTCAGGTTTCAGCTGCTTTTTCCCAGGTGCAGAGATCACCATGCACTTTGGGGGCATTAGTAGTTGAAGAGTTCACAGTAGTTTCTTCTCTTGTAATTAAGAGGTATATCAACAGTATGATTGCTGTAAAAACATGATTTGTTAATTTGCTGCTGTGTCATCATAACTTGCTAGTTATGAAAGAGTATTGCTTTGTTATTGCTACAGACCTTCTTTTAGCAGGTTTTGTGCTTCTAGAAATGATTGTGTGTCTGGATGGGATTTTTTTAACAGTAGTATTTGCTTTGTGAAGTTGTGTATATTTATTTCTTGATTGTGTATGGTTTTACCTAATTCCTTAAGTTTGGTTAAGAGATTAATGAGTACCTGAAAGCTCTTCAGTGTGTAGAAATGATTGCATGCAGGTTTGGGGGGGGGGAGTATAGTTGAACACTTAGCTTCCCATTTTATGTACCTGTACTTTGTTTATGCAAGTTGTAGACCTGCAAATGAGCAGGAAGAGCTATGGTTATAATTTGATATGCAGCTGAACACTTAGGCCACAACAGCAAAAAAGTCTAAACCACCACACAGTTGATTATTAATGCTGTATGTATTGTATCGGTAAAAAGTAGCCATAAGGTGTCCCCTGGACTGAAAATACAGAAATAGGTACACTGTTGTGTTCCACTTTATTCTCGAATTTCAGACTTTGAAACATGGAATATGTATGAAATGTAGGGCTTGACTCTTTGATGTTCCAAGATTTCCTTACCCTGCTTGTCTCGCTAGTCTGCTGATGGAGGTACTGCTGTTACGAATGAAGGAACTGCAGAACTGGGCCATCGTGTAAGAACTCCAAGTGCTCTGGCAGATGAAGCTTCTTTTTTCAGCACATGATTGCCACATTGCATGATGCTTCGTGCTGTATCCAGTGCTGCTACCTCTGTTTGAGTTTGTCTTCTGTGGAACTGTGAACAGGGATGGATTTTAATGTAGAAAGAGTTTTATGTGGCATGTTAGTTATGGCAGAGGGTCAGTCCTTGCGTGTCTTTAGTAATGGATGTGTAGAATGAGTCTAATTTACCTTTTAAATTTTTTTTCTGTGTACTTTCAGGAAAATTCTAAAAGTTTCTGATACAGTTACTGCTATCACTTCTCTATAGTCTAAAGCATTCATTTCATGTTTGTACCTTTGTAAATAAAAAGCATCCACTGAAATGTTTGCAAAGTTTGGTCTTATGCTTTTGAAAGTGAGTTTTGTGATGAAAATTCTTAACCGTTATATTAGTGACAATGTAAGAAGTAGTGGTGCTGCCAAAAACTAAAGGATTAAGGGAAAATCTTCAAGTGACAAGGAAGTGTATTTCATTTTCCCATACAAAATATACTGTTTCCACTGGATGAAGTTAGTGGAATGGTTTTTTTTGTCTATTAGTTCTTCCTTATCCCCTCATTTGAGTTTGTTGTGTTTCTCAAAGGCGTGTTGTTTTGTTTTTGTAACTCTGTGTGTCATCAGTACGGCAGTAAGCAATGTTTCTTGTTGGTTGGTGTGTGCTTTCAGAGGACCATGGGAGTATGCTGCTTGCAGAGGCTCTGCTGGAAGAATGTTTGAAGGAAAACTTTGCCAAACTGAAGGACTCCATTCCACTGTTGGAGAAGAGTGAGCCCAAACTGAGTGAAGCTAAACAGTATCTGACCAATATCTTAAGCAGAGGCAAACTAAGAGTAAGTGGGTTCTGTCATCGTACTTCCTGCCAACTGGATGCTTCCTTCGTGTGATTATTAGTCTGATACAGGGTGTGCATGTTGCCTGTTGATGTCCATGGATGTACAGTGCTGTATTGTAGGTGATACTAAGGGACTGGTAATTCCCCTTGGCAGAATCCTGCATTGTGAGACTTGCTTTTTTCATGCGCAAAGAAATTATGTGCTACAGAGACATGTCCTGTTTATTTTTTCTTTAACTGGAAAGAAGCAGGATAAATATTTAGAATTTCTCTTGGGTGGTGAGGCGTGGCCGCATAAGGGTGCTGTCAGGGCTGCAGAACTGAGTGACCTCCTGCTGCTCCTGATCCGAGGCAATTGTGCACAACTGGTCCGCTCCTGATTGCAGAAAAATGTGCCACAAGCTGCTGTCAGGAACTTAGAGTTGTGTTGTGAGTCCAGGACTACAGCCTTGCACTGCTTTCAGTGTCTGTCAGAGAAGTAATGCTTTTATTTTGTTTTGTGGTCTGGGTGTGTGGCTGGTAGCTGCTTGTCAACTCAGTTGCAGAGCTTCAGGAGTGTGTTAATACTCTGCTTTGATGGCTGCTGCTGCATTGGTGTCCTTTGACACACAGTTGCATAACTGGGTTTAGATACAAATGAATTACAACAGTCTGTTCTAGACTTACATTACTTTTGGTCTTGAAATTGCCAGGCTAGTTTAGTTAGGTTGGAAATGTATATTATATTTTTACCATGTTAGTTTCCAATGAGCAAGGTCAGCCTATTTAGAAAATAAAATAGAGGGAGTAAGGAAGAGGAGTCTGTCCAACCTTCTTCCTTTAGGTTTAGCCCCATTAACAGTCAGAACTACTGAATTCTTCCAGTTCCTTGTGTTTAGTTTGGCTGCATGAATTGCCATTACTGTTTCTTTGCTAGTGGTGACTTAGCTACTTACGCAGTGTTGATTGTATGTGTTAAAAAAATGGGTATGAAGGCTTAGGAACCTTTTCATGTTTTCCAAGTGTCTGAACAGATGTGTTTTACTGAGGTTTCTGTTACACATGTTTTCAATCCTTAAATGAAACAAATCTTAGAAGTAGTAGGTGTGCCTTCTGTTTTTTCACTGTTGCATGAAAATTCTTTGACAACTAAAGAAAATTTGGGAGCTTTCTTACTCTAATTAAATATAAAGAGGAGAGGGAAGCACTTGTCTACAAAGTGATGTTTACTGTCTAGTTTAAAAGCAGGGGTTTTTTCTTAGTGTGTGTATGTGCATGTGTAGGTAATTCTGACAATGCCAACCTTTTATGTGCTCCCTGTGGCTGGAGAATCGGTAGAGCAGGTCAGCTGAGACCAAAGAGTTGGCTTAGAAACTGTGTATTTCAAAACTGAGCTCCCAAGTGGTTGCCTGACCTTCACTGCCTCCTGCTCTCATGAGCTTAGCCCTTGCAGTTGTGACAGGAAGGCATTCTGAACCTGCCTAATTTGCCATGGAGTACTTCATTCTTCCTGTCTAGTATTTCACCCTGTAAACACTTTTTCTCTCCCTGCTCCGTTTCAGCCAAAATATATGACAGAAGCTATGCTGATCCTAGGAAAGCTTCATTATGTGGAGGGATGCTACAGAGATGCCATCAGCATGTATGCAAAAGCAGGACTTGATGACCTCTCAGCCAAAGATGAACCTCTGTACATGCTGCGTTTGATAACCGAAGCCTTTGTTATTAAAGGTAAAGAACCATGTATGTGTATTTGGAATATGCTGGTTTTAGGTTGAAGCTAATTCTCCAAGTGATTTGGTTGGAGCAGGATTAGGGCAAAGGTGTGTGCTGTAGAAAATCCTACCGGGTTGGTCTGTGTAGTTTTAAACTTAAAGGCATTATGGAGTCTTAGTCCATGGTTTTTAAACTTGGCTGGCTTGTAAAGAAAAGCTTGAAATTGGAAATCTTGTGGTAAGTCTTGGCTGTAAGTCAGGTACATGCTTGAGCTTGTGTGTCCATTTTGGGAAAATCTAAATCAAGCCCTTGGCTGAATTGGGGCCTGTGCTTTCTCTTAGAAAGAGTTCATCTACTTGTACATTTCGGTGAGTTCCGTGAGTTAAACAAGGACGATGTCTCCAAGTTTTAAACTTTGGACTAACAGAATATGTGCTTTCAAAGCAGGTAGTATATTTTTGCAATGCATGTCACACAGTATCAGACCTTATGTACAAACAGGAATCTCTCCTCCCCCTTGTAACTCTACAGACATTGCACTGTTTGAGAGATTCTAATTAAAACTACCTCTGTGGGTAGTGAAATTGCGTTTCCTTTTTGAGTGGGGGAAAGGAAGACCCTTGTCAGTTTTTGACTTGGGGGGAGAAAAAGATCAGTAATCTTCTCCTTCATTTGCTTTCGGTTCCTTTATAAATGTTGCTCAAGTACTGCTACCTATCTACTGCTTTCTACTCTTTTCAGCATGTCCACCAGCTAATTAGGTGAATGAGAACTCTGATGATCAGATACCTTCAACTGGTATGTAAAAGAGTGAAACCAAATCAACCCAAAATACTGTTTGACTGGGCTGCTAGTATTACTGATAATAATTTGAGTCATTCTGCTGCTTTTTTTGAAACCCTGTTTGTGCTGCTTTGCTTGCTTTGATTTTTGTTTCCTGTGGTACTGATCGAATCTGCTTCGTTAATGAGCTTTTATGGAGCAGGACTAATTTACTTGTACCTCACCCTGACACTTGCATGGCGCAGAGGAGCGAGTAGCTGCCAGTGCATTCTCAGCAGTGTATTTGAGAGCAGCTCTTGGTGCACTCCAGAGTCTGAAGGAGATGCAGTGTCCTCACTGGGAAGTGGATATGACCCTTGGTGAAGTGCGAGTGTAGTGATAACGTGTGTGTGGAAACTGATGGAATAGCACTGTTGGTATAAGACCCCTTGTATTATGTTGACTACCCGACTTACACGTGAAGATGTTGGAGGTGTTTGCCTCAGAGTGTCAGGCAGTATTGTGGTTTCTTTCCCCACGTGGTTTAGCATGGAATGTAAATACTGTGTTGCCCCTGTAAACCGTAGGAGCCTCTGCCATTGCAGAGCAACCTCTGTGCTGTTACGGTTCCACAGCCTTTCTCCTCCATGATTATTATTTTCATATTAGCTAAGATATCAAGGGTATAGCAAGTCACTCAGTATTCCACCAAAGTTTCTGGCAGAAAAAAGTCCAGCAGAGTGGAGTCCAGGTGAGTTTGGAGAGGGCACTCACTATGATCACTGTTCCCTCATGCCATGTTCCCTCAACCTCCCACTGCCATGTTAGCACTTTGTGCAGGTAGCTATGGCAGTAACAGTGTAGATGTAAATTTTCATTTTAAAACTTGTGTCCCGGCTGCTTCTGCAAGGCAAGTAACAATATGGAGTTGTATTATTTAAAATTCATTGATACTTTATGCTATAGATATTTCTTATTCCCCTTTTTAATTTGGTATCTCTCCAGAAATTGTGTTGATCTATATCATATTACTGCCTTTGGTTGAACTATTGGCCATTTATGCAATATGAAACGTTCTTTGAAGATGCTCTTGAATGTTGCTGGTAGTAAAATTTTTGCAGGGATCATTTAGGCAAATATCCAGAAAAGCCACAGTCCTGTTTATTTCAAGGCAGAAGTTAGGTTCCCCAATTAATTTCTTGTTCACATTTTCAGGAATGGGAGAAAGCAGTTGGTTTAATAGAATTTCCCTGTTCACCCAGCATTAGTTAAAGCAGCAGAACTTTGTATCACCTCATGGTGTGAACTTGAAACTACCTCAGTTTTGTGTAGTTAGTCCTGCTGAGTTATGCCTGTGTGCAGAATGGCAGCATAGGTTTAGGCTGGAAAGGTCATGGAAGAAAGAAAAGTCAGATCAAAGGCTTATGTTTTTAATGTTGACACCTATCCTTTTAATGTTGGAAATAAACAAAAATGTAACAAGAAGGATGTGGGATACGCTGGGAGGAGTTGCACAGATGTAGCCAGTTGTAGAAATCCAGCAAAAACAAGTTTCCTTCCTTAGAGCACCTTTTAACCTCAGCAACACTGAAGGTTGGATGTTGAGCTAAATCTCTAGAGTCTTTTTCTGGAGGTCCGTAGCATGTAGTAGGTTCATATTATGGTAAGAGGCAGTATAGATTTGCACCCTTGTATTTGGATTGCAGAAGCTGAGCAGGGAAAAATTTTCTTGCTTGCCTTCTCAGTAAACTTCCACACAACGTGAGTATCAAGAAGTAAACACTGAAGTTCTTTATCAGTCTGAGGACTTGTGCGATTGATGAGTCACAGGAGAAACGGCAGAGAGAGAAGGATTCTCCAGTTTCTCATCTGACTGCTTCCTGTTCTGTTTCTAAATCTCTGCATTGTGAGGAGACAAGTTTTGTGGGCGCTGTGAGTGGAGCTCTGACAACAGCTTGATTTTTTGTTATGACTAATTTTAACCTCTATGGTTAGTTATTAGGTGGTTGGTTTGTGCTTGTCTCCTTCCTCCCCATCCTCCATGAAGTCAATCCCTCCTTAAAATTTTACCTCTGCTCAGTTCACATTACTGCTGGTAATCTCTGATGCAAGCAGCTCTGTGTTGCATAAACCAGTATTGAGTAAGTAAACTTTGCTTCTAATTCAGCTGGGACACACGACACACTGTGACTTTGTTACCTGGTGTTGTCCATTTGAAACAAGCAAGCAAAAAAGGCTTCAGAACAAAGTGTGTAGCTGTCAGAGCCCATTGATTTCCCTCTGTTCTACTTGCTGCAGAAACTCTGCAGAGATCTTTCTCCTCACAAGGAGAAGTTCTTCCTGGTAGTGGGTTAGGTCACTACCTAACCTTTACAAAGCACTGTGTAGCTCTAGCCAAGGCTTCAGCATACCTCAGCTCCGAGAAAGAGGCTTCTCTGATGTGGCAATGTTTGCTGTGCTGCTGAGAGCACGATGAGAGCTGCTTTAACTGAGGCAGACTGAGTGATGGAGACTCAGGCAGGGCTCGTGTGGGTCCTGTCTTTGTAAGGACCAAGAGGGGCTTTAGCTTGTGGTCAGGGATGTGTCAGAGCTGCTGTGAGATGAGTCAGCCCTGTGCTGAGCGGTTCCCCGTGTCTGTCAGGCCAGGCACTGACTTCCTCTGCCTGGAGTGGGGTAGCCTGGAGATAGCTACCTATCTAAATTTTTACAGCAATGACATAGGATTGCACATGGTATCTAGTTTCTAAATGGATTTCTGGGGAGTTAAAGCTTTAGAAGTCCCACTGCCTATTTTTTTCCTTTTCTCCCAGTCCATCCCGTAATTTTTGTAATTTAATCATTTTTGTGTTATTATTGGCCATTTGGGCCAAAAATAATGGCCATTGAACTCACTCAGGGTGAGTTCAGCTTCAGTCTGAACTCTCTGTAGAGTCAGAAGTTGGCTGTTCTGGGGTGATTCATCACCTCTTTAAATGGTGTCTGACACAGTTGAAGTGAAATGTTGTTGTACAATACAGCCTCTTTGGTGTCTGTGAGAGAAGACTGTGGACTAAGTTGAGGTTTATCCCTTGTAAAGTTGTTTCTAAATGGTTTTGTTCTTTTGTCTGGTTTTTGGTTTTTTTTAACTTCAGAAAAGACATCCATTTTATCCAAAAGCTGTACTGTGAGCTTGGTCTTTTTAGATCTTTGAAAACATGTGGAAAAGAACAAGGTGATAATGTAACATGTCTGTAAGAAGCCTTGATCATAGTCTGCATTTTATTGTAACATACCCAATCACAAGTCTTATCTAGGAGGAAATGAGACTGTGTTAGTGCAGTGGTTCAGAACTACCTATATTTTGTTCTTGAACTCATTTTAGTCATTTAAAGATGTTTAAGATCTGTGGTGTGACACTTTTGAAAAACCAAAGATAAGATCTTGAGACAAACACTGCTGGATTGAGCCACTGATCTTTAGAGCTCTCCTAAGACCTGTGAGTGGTATTTCTGAAAGCAAAACCTTGAAACTACCGCATGGGGGTTTTTTCCTGAATTTGGTAATGATAAACAGCCTGGAACCTACTTCCAGTATCCTGGGTTCAGCCCAGGTTGTTGTGGATTATTTTGTGTTTGTTCGGTCTTAGGACAAATTGCTGAGCTTAGGTGTGTTCCTGTTCCTCTTGTGGTTGTATCTTTCAGAAATTCAGTGGTAACGAGGTCCTTGTGCTTGGAATTCTATTGTTCTGCTTTCTCCCCATGTGAAATAATTGTCTTGGGTTTTTAATACTGGAAGTGGTTGTTTGGAGGTTCTTGCGGTGTTCTGAAAGGAAGAATGGTGATATCGTACAGAGATAAACAGAAAACCTGACCTTTTACTCAGCTGGTTTGTTTGCTTGGTTTTAATCATGGTTTTAAGTTGACCAAGTGAAGCCTCAAAATTTGAATAAGCTGTTTTAAACTTCTTTGTGATTGTGCTGCTTAATTAGTTTCTTATTTTGTTGGCTTGCACTACTGTTTAAAACAGTAGGTTTGCATTCAGTAACTATGAGTTTGGTATCGAAGCTGTTTATTTTAGCTAATCAGAGGATGTATCACAGACTTGTTCATATGCTTCATTGGAGTCTTTAATTTTGACATTTGCTTGTGTGTCATTCATTTTTCTAATATAATTTTCTACATGATGATTAATTTCCTAGGTGAGATTTGTATTCAGCTGCTTTTGTTTGAAAATTAGAATTAATTGTAGAGTTAAAGATAGCTTCATTGCAAAGCTATGTTCTGATAAATCTACTTTTTCCTCTTCTCTAAAAAATTTGATTAAAAATTGTCAGTTTAGTAAATGAATTTCTTTAACTCAGTGTTTCTCGTAAGCTGATAAATTTCTTGTCATGTGTACATGTTTTTTAATTCACAGATTAAAATGGGAAAAATAAGCTTTCCTGTTTGGTTTTTTTTAGTTCAGTGTTGGTTCACTAAACTAAATAGTGGAGAGAATTGAAAGGGAGAAAGGTAAGGTTTGTGGGGTTTTCAAATTTATTTTATTAATTTTAATAAACAAGAGAACACCTGTATTTTAAAGCCTATTCCAGTGCTTCATCAAACTCTTATTTCAGATCCTAAGCTACTAACTTTTCTAGTTCCATTCTTTACTAAATGCTGCCAATCCCATGGTGCAAGGATATATTCCACTCAAATAACATTAATGGGTTACTGTGTGTTATCAGCTCAACTTAAGCAGCGTTCCTTTTAATTAGAGTTTCCTGTTAGCTTGTCTGGAGTGAGATTTTTGTCCACTTAGTTTTTGGTAAGTGAGATCGTAGTGTCAAAACTGTGGAGTGTTCTGGAATACAGACTGTGTGGGATGGTTTTGAGTACCAGTAGCTTGAACAATTTCAGGTGCAGGTTAGTTGAGTTTAGAAAGATCATATAGTTTTGCAGGGTCATAATTTATTTCATAATCTTCTTTTGAAAGTGAGTTTACACTTCTAACTTCTTTTTGCCCAAAGTATTTTTAATTCAGGTCATGTTTTATAAACCTGTTAATGGGCTGTACGTGCACTTTCTGAGTCTGTTCCTTGTTTCAGAGGGCATAGCATTTTTCAGGATGTCTTCTCCTTTCTGCAGACAGTGTTTGGAATACTATTCTGCTTCTTGTATGCCAAAAAACCCTCCCAGTGGTTATACATACTCTTGTGCTTGAGATATTTACTACAGGATAATTTTTAAGAGTTTTTGAAGTTCCTTGAGAAAACCTTTGCTGTAGTACCTAAAAAGAGATTGTGTGTGTGTGTATCTTACTATGTAAGAACATGCTTTATCTTGTCCACTGAGACAAGCGTAGAAAATGGATTAATGGAAGGTTGATGACATTTTCTCCATGTTCAAGTAAGTAATTTGCTTTATATTATCTCTAGGCACTAATGGAGAAAAGTAAAAGCATGTTGTAATTGCCCACGTCAGGATAGAGATGCTCCTTTTCTGTATTGTTGTTTAGGAGCCACATGACTACAAGGAAAGTACTCAAATCTGCCAGTGGTAAAAAAAGAGGGAACTCAGATCTTCCTGCCCTCCTTCCAGCAGAGCTGACCCCACCCTCCCTAGAAGCTGAGGTTTCATGCTGCCTGCATTGCTGTTACTGTCTGACCTGAGGGCAGTGTGCTGTGAGGTACCCATTTAGCAGAAATGGGCAGCGGGTTGAAAGGTGCCGGGGAAAAAATCCTGAGAGCCTGAATTCCCTCCCATCTCTCTCCATTGGTTTCGCTGTCAAGTATCATCTTATTACAAGTATCGCTGTTGACATTATAGCATGTGTACCACAGGCCTTTACTTGAAATTCTAAATCTTCTATACTTTAATAATCCTCTTTAAACTGGAAGGGTTGTTACCATAGTATGTTCTGACTTCCCAGGGGTCCCAATTCACTGCTGTATGGAACCTGCCCACCTTGGAAGTGATGATGCTGGCTGAGGCACTTGAGTTCATTGAAGTGTTGAGAAGGGCAGCTAGAACCTTCCTAAAGACAACACCAGTGTTCTTCAGTGTCTTTAGGAAAGTTTGTTGATCATGAAGAGCCAGAATTATACTGGGCACAAAGTTGAGATGAGAAAAGCATAGGTTTGGGTGATAGTTAAGGGAAAAGTTATCTAAAACTTTGATTTCACTTCTTTTCATACTCATATATAGCTTTTCAGTGGTAATAGGCTTCATGAGGATGATTAACACTTGCCAGCATGCAGCTGTTAACCTGTATGCTGCTTTTGAGATGATATATTTGCTTGCAGTTGTCTCTGTTACTTCACTGCTGTTTCCTCTACCAGCAGCTCTGACTGAGTAGAACTTAGTGGTACACAATAGAAGAGAAGAATTTGTGTTGGGTTTTTTGTTTTGGTTTGTTTGGGTTTTTTGTTTGGTTGGTTTTGTTTTTGTTTGTTTTTGGGTTTTTTGATTGTTTTTTTGGTTTTTGTTTTTCTGGGGTTTTTTTTTGGTGTTGTTTTGTTTGCTTGGGTTTTTTTTTAGGGATCTGGCAGGGGCAGGGCACAAATTCCTTTGCTGGAATCCTCTGATGACGACAAAAGGTTGAGATTTGCCTCTCTGGGAGCTGAGATCTGTGGGAGATGTGTTCCTTCAAACAGAGCCTGAATAGCAAAGTTAGTTTTCTTGCCTGGCCATTAGAAAAATTGAGCCCCAGCCAAAAGGATATATGATACAATAGGACATGAAAATTAAAATAAGACATTTTGTTGGCAGAACTTGTTTTCACTTTTGCTTGGCAAAAGATGCATCTTTTAAATGTTAATCCACATCAGAGAGAGGGAGGGAGACTTTGTTCTATACCTGGTATGCACTTCAAAGTGCTGGTTTTCACAATTCCGACAGCAAGACAGGAAGCATGCTGTTAATTCATGTTGGCATCAGAGTAGCTGTCTGATAGGCAAAAGCCCCACTTTGTAGATGTTGATGTCTTGATAAAAGGACCTCGTATTAGTATGTTTTATTTGGGGTTTCAGAAAAGCAGTTTAAGAGTCTGGAGTTGCCCTTACATTGTGACAGTGATGACTTTGAACCTGTTGCATGTTGGTGAATTGTGTGCCTTGGTGCCACTGCTTTCTTGCTTGGATGTGAAAGAGTTGCCAAGCCCAGCCTTGGTGTTCTTGATGCACTTAATCTTTTTTGTTGTGCCCCGTGAGCTTTTCTCTGCTGTTGGATCAGATGGTTTGCCTTTTTAGAAGCAGTTTGTTTAGCACAGTCAGCTACGCACAAATGCAGCGTGGGTGTTACTTTAGACTTTCAAGGAGAGTTAGATGCAGGCCACTAAATGCAGATTACTGAAATTTGGAAAGTGGAAAAAGGGAATAATTTCTGGTTCCTTTTGTTAATGTGACTTGGTTTCTGTGATGGTAGAGTTTAGTTATTCTGCTCCCTTCCCCACACATAGTTGTAGGTGGTGGTTGCACACGTGCATAAAACCTTCTCCACCTTCTGCACTATTACTTAGTTCTCTAAAGCTGTGGGGTTAGCAGCCTCAGGAGATGGAAGAGTATTTGCCCATGCTTTTCTGAGGAAATGGACCAGTGTAAGGTTACATGAGACAACATGCTACACTTATTTTCACTAGAGGAGAACAAATACAGATGTAGCTTTTAGATAGCTGTGATGAGGGTGTCATGCTGGGGCTGTGTTGTGTAGCATGGTATGTATCCAGTAGCTATGGGAAGATTTCCATGTGCTGGTTTGCCCTGGAGTGAGCTTCAAACGTCTGACCATCTTTTAAGTGACAGGGCAACAAGCCTGTTAGTCCTCACAGGCTCTGTCCATTCTAGTAACTTTAAGTAGGATTGTCTTGAGTGCTTGATATGAATCAGCCTAGTAAAATATGAATTATCTTTCCTTTCTCTCCCTTCTGCTCCCCAAATCCACATAGAATCATTTAAATTGGAAAAGACCTGTAAGATCATGAAGTGCAGCCGTTAACCCTGCCAAATCCAGTAACAAACCATGTCCCTAAGCACTGCATCAACACATCTTTGAAATACCTCCAGAGATGGTGACTCCTGGGCAGCCTGTTCCAATGCCTGACTGCTCTTTCAGTGAAAAAAATTTTTCCTGATAGCCAGTCCAGACGTGCCCTGGCACAACTTGAGGCCATTTTCTCTTGTTTCTACCTGTTACTTGGTACACTGTAGAAGAGACTGACCCCCACCTTACTGTACTCTCCCTTCAGGTACTTGTAGAGAGCCTCCTTTTCTCCAGGCTAAGCACCACCAGCTCCCTCAGATGCTCCTCATAGCACTTGTGCTCCAGACCCTTCACCAACTCCGTTGCCCTTCTCCAGACATTCTCCCCCACGTCAAGGTCTTTCTTGCAGTGAGGGGCCAAAAAATTGAACACAGGATTCTAGGGCTTGTTTGATTCAGTGGCTCTGCAGCTAGAAGAGAACTTTCTTGCTGGTGATGCTGCTTAACTGTGGTGCAGATGAACTCAAGCTGAATAAATTCCAGTACTTGGTCATCAGTAACATCTCTCTCCCTTGTGCCCTTTCCACTTTGCATTTTTTCTCTTCTGCCTCTTCCTGTTGTATTTAGACCAAGGAGAAAAATGTTATTTCTGCAGTATGCCGTGACAGTTTATGGATGTGGATGGTGTTGACAAAGTCTTTAGATGTGGGGCTGTAAGAGATTGCTGATCACCCCTGTCTTTGCTGTGTCTCAGAGCATTGCTCCAGTAGATGTATCTTGATGTCACGGAATGCAGGTGGCCTCTTGTACCAGGGCAATCAGTGTGTTACAGCAGTGGTCCCCAAAGTGGTGCATGCGCCCCAGGTGGTGAGCAAGGTGATCTACTGTGATGCAGAAGAAAAGTATTATAACTTCTATTTATTTTTTTCTTTAAAAATCTGCCAGCAAAAAAAAGCGCCCCACATTGAAATAAATGTTTAGTATTGTATTTTATTGAAAGTGGTGCCCTCACTTAGTCTGTATGTCAGAGGGTCCCATGTAATGTAGAGCCTACAAAAGTGTCTTGCGAAAGAGAGAGTGTTTCACATTGTGGAAGGCCATCCTTGCTAGTTCATTCACTTCCATGTGTTACAGCTCACTTGTGCCTAGTTAAGTGGATTTATGTATTATATTGTCTAGTTCTTATTAGACTAACTCTTATGAAATAGACAAGTAGCTTAAAGATTCCCTCAAAAACCTGTGGATTCTAAGTAATAGTAGAAACAGGAGCACAAGTGAACAATAAGAATGTCAGAGCTTACATTATTAGCATGAGCTCTTCAATCAGGTAAAGCAGTGACAGTCTAATTGGATTTAATCAATGAAGTCTAATGACACTCAATTCAGTACTTGAATTTTTAGATGCCTCTTTTGAGCTTTCTTATGTAAAAGCAAAATATGAAAAAAAAGGTACCATTGGGGAAACACCTTGCCAGATTGTGGTTTAATAATGGAATATATAAAGAACTGCTTAGCAGCACAGTGGGGCCCAAAAATGCACGAAGTGCTGTAGGGTGGCATCAGTGGGGTTAACTTTATTAACACAAGACTTTTAAATAGAATCTAGTTTGTAGTGAGTTGGGCAGTGACCATGAAAATCTGTACACACCAAAGCTCAGTGGTTGTTTCCTGGCAAAATGGTTAAAATAGTTGTCAAACTTAAAGGTGAGTTATGCCTTTTTGCTTTTACAAAAAGTCAAGCGTTCTGAATTTGCAGCCCTTTCCTCTGTTGACAGGTGGCTGTCAGTAGCATGTATCTAGCAGGTATTTTTAAAAAAATAAACACTTAAATATAGACTAAATAGGTTGTAAAGCAATGTATGTGTATAACTATGTGCATACATTGGGTGTGCATGATCAAAATTTTTTTTACTTAATATGATCAAAGAATTTCGGAGACCACTATATTGCAGATTAAAGCAAAGGTTAAAAGATGGGCTGTGAAGGTTAAGAGCAGCCAGTTGAGCAGGTCTGGGTATGCTCCAAAGAATTAGTGTCTGTGGATTAAAGTTGCTGATTTCTGCTGTGCATAAGATACACAGTGTGATGCAGAGCCCACGCAGCACTGATTGAGGGCAGGGGACTGAGGTTGCATCTCAGGGGAGTGCTTGCTGCCTTCTGGCTTCACAGCCACTTGATCAAAAAGCTGTCCTAATTTTAGCAATACACTTGAGCTGTAATTACAAGTCTAACCAGATAGAGTTCTTGCTTTGGAAATTATTGGAGTAACATTGTTAGCATTGGGTTATTGCATCTAGTAAGAAAGCGGGGAGTAGGAGGTCTTGAGTTCTGCATTGATGCAGCTGAGCAGCCTTCACAGGTTGCTTAAGTTTTAAGCTTCATTCCCAGCTTATAGTTAGAAAGGTTTTCAGATTTTACTTCAGGTTACTGGAATTTTCTGCCTTTCTACCTTTGAGACTTCTACATGAAAAATACCTCAAGACTGTAACAGATTGTCAGAAATTTACAATAATCCTGTATAATAGGAAGCAGCAGTGAAAGAAGTACATGCAGCTTTCTTGAACAACTAAACATGTCTCCTCATCCCCATCTCTTATGGGCTGCAGTATGAATGAATGTGTTCAAAACCAAGGGCTTCTAGGCCTTTCTTCCTCCTCTTCTATTTGCATTGCAAATAAGCCCTGCTGAAAAAATCATAGCTTAGTTGCTGCAGAGATGAGTGTCAAGACCAGGTTGTGAATTATTTAAACTGCTGTGAATTATGGCAGAAATAATGCATGGTGCTGGGTCTTGCCTATGTCAACCTAATCCCAGCTGCTGCTTGTGGAGGTTTGGGCTATTCTGCTTTCCAAGACACTGTAATGGAATGGCTTAGTTGAGGACTGTGCTCTCAAGTTCAAACCTTAGCTGGCAGGGCAGACTGGTTGTAATATCATCTCTAGAATGGTTTGATTGTGCTTTTGAATTTTGTCTCTGAAAAGTGTTTAGTATTCTGATGAATGTTGATTAGTCAGCATGCACATGTATATGTTTGAAGTCTTAAAAATAGTCTTGTTTCAATGCTAATTAATTTCCTAGAGCCACATTTCTGAACTAGACTGAAGGCCACGTGCTAGAAATGAAGTGCATCCTCTGCTTGGGGACAGTGACCTGGAATGACCTGGCATTCTCCGGGCTGAGAATGTGCACCCAGCCAGTTTCCCTGCAGTGGCTGCATGCGGTATCTTCATGCATGGCTTACCTCAAGACAAATGACTTACCTTCCTGTACAAGGGTAAAACTACTGCATGCAGTTAGCTTAGCATCACACTGTCTTCTGGCCAGGCTGGCCTGTCTGTGTGGCACAGGAGCACAGACAGTGGAACCTTGCTCTGCAGGCTGGGGCTGCTGCTGTTGGCAGGGCTGTAAGTTCCACACTAAGATGTCTTTTGCTTCAGGTTGCCATAGGTGCGTTCAACACGTAGCACTGGGGCACAACGCAAGAGGTTGGGTTCATGCTCTTTGTGCTGTCGTGTTTCTTTGATCTCTTCTTCAGCTTGCCAGGTAGCTCTGCTGCTCCTGGGCTGTGGGGTTTTAGCAGCTGCAGGCTAGCACTGTTGGTGAAAGTGATGGGCTGCTGCTGACCCTGAATTCTTGCACCTATGAACCCATAATTCCCTGGTTGTCTAAATTCATCCAAATACAGGAGGCTTGAAGTCTGTGTGAAAAGGAAAGTTAAAAGAACCTGTGAGAGGATTGGTACGTTGTTCCTGCTTGGAAGGAGGAGCGCTGCTATTTGGCGAGGTAGTTTATGAACCATAGAAAAATAAAGCCACCTTAATCTCCTCCCTAGTCCATGTGCAGTCTCCATCTGTGCACTGAGGCTTTCAAGACCAGGCTGGGTAACACACCCTGAGCTGGCCCTTCTTTGTGTAGAAAGTCAGACCATAGATCTTCAAGGATTCCTTCCAGCATGAATTTTCATCCCATTGGTGTTGCTGAGAATCTGATACCACATGTCCACGTGCACATGGATGTTCCAGTTCTGGTAATAATATCACCTCAGAGCATTGAACTATATGATATCAATGTTTTCCCCTGGCAAGGGCTGACTGAGATGAAAGTGGAAATAAGCCTTCATAAAATTTCCGCTTTCAGATTTCCATAAATGGGAGCAGTGCATTTCAACTCGAGGAATAGATTAGTTCAGTGATACAAACCTTACAGAATTGGGTTTTTTCTTACATAAATGCAGCTTAGATTTGGGGGCAGGGAAGAAGGGACAAAGATTATGGAAAGGTGAAGAGCCAGAAATGAATCATTGGGAGAACTAGAGGAGGTGAATGGAAGCCTTTTCTTTATTAAGGAGAGGAAAGCCACGTTTCTATACATAGAAAATTAACCTCCTCTGGAGTGGGTAGAATCTGTTCTTTTAAAGAAGGATAATCTGGAAACATGTCTTGAAATCTTGAGCCTGGGCCATACTCTACTAGAAAACTGTCTCCACTATATGATAAACTACTATAGTATATATGTATGTATCTATTTAAATTTAGGCACCTGATTCATATGAGAAAAATCTTAGTATAGACAAGCTTTAAGTTGGTATTCTCTTACCACAACTGATTGTGAAAAATACCCGAGTCCCTTTACCTTAACCAGTTAACAATAAGCATATAGCCTTATGATTTACTTGGAAGCTAATTCTGTCTTGGCAATAGCTCCACGTTTCTTGCTAAACCCAGTGTGGAAGTAGCGTGCACTTTAGTGGCTTTCTGACACATTGTGGAAACTGAGTTGAATTTAAATTGCTTGTTGTGCTGCAAAGTTTTTTCTATGCTGATAACTGGAGGATGGACAAGATTTAGTGGAATTTGTGCTCTTTGTGCTGGAGGGCTTGTCAAGTCTTACCCAGCTGCCCCCTAAGCAAATCTTATTGCTGGGGCTTTGTATTGTGAGGACTGAATTGGTGGCTGCAAGAGTGGGGAGCTTGTGTTGGTTTTCTTCTGTTCTTCCCCTTGTATACTGGATTTGCAGTCTGCTTGCTCTAGTTTTTCTTTTCATTGCCTTTCTGTGGTAGGGAAGAATAGCCCTGTTTGGATTCTGTAGAAGATTTTGTACTCTAATGACATCAGGTCAGTGCATACGGTAGTAGAGAGAGAACCATGACTGATATCACATCGTGTGGGTCATTTTTCCTTCTAGCCCTTTACAAGCAGTGCAGTGTAGCATAGTATCCCTTTTAATACACTGTGTCTTTCTGGATACTTAGTGTGGCAAGAATCCTTTTGGGGGTGTTCGTTCCCCTGTCTCTGATCCAGCCCCAGCTCTGTTTTTCTGACTTGCATGGATGGGCATGTTTGTTGTCAGTACCTGATGCTGGCAGAGGCTGTTTGCTTTCCTCCCCCGTGTCAGAGCTCAGGGATAGTAACTCCTTGCAGTGGGCTGTAGCATGTATGTAAATGGCTTTTTATCAGCCTGTTCTCTCTGTGTGACATCTCCCACGATAAACGCCCGCATGCAGACTGTGTTAGGATGGCTCTTGCCGTTTGATTAAATGCTGCTTGTATACAAATGTCAGTGGATTGTACTGGATTTTTTTTTTGCAGGGCCCTCAGCCCTGCTTTGCTCTTAAGGGGATGGTGGCTCTGAAATGCAGACTTCTTAAAATTTATTTTCACTTGAGGGGAATGAAAATTCAGAGGTAGATAAAACTGAGACAGATACAAGAACAATATTTGTAGGTTATTTGTTCTAGTTGTGGTGCTGGATACTTTTGGTTTGTTCTTTTGCTGTAGAGAGAGTTAATGTGCATTTTTTCCCTTCACTCATTACAAAGTGACAGGGTTGGAAAATGGAAGCATCAAAATAATAGGAAAACAACGCATGATATAAAGACAGAGACTTCATAGATGGACTAGAGACAAAATCTGTTATATCTGGATGCTGTACAAGGTGTTCAATAAAAAAAAAGAAAACACAGATTGGGCATTAGTTAAAAGCAGCAGAATGATTGTCATCCCTGTCCCACACACCCTGTCAGTTTGAAATAAATTCAGTCCTCCTGCTCAACTCTGGTCTGTATTTTCAGAGGCGAAAGGTACAGATATGTGTTCCTCCAAGATACAGATCTTTGAGGGAACACACTGTGTGCTTCTGGTGTGGGAGAGGGCAGAAGGAGTGGGGAGCCACGTCCCGAGCTTGAACCAGGAAGGCATTTTCTCAACCCACTGAACTAACTGCTCATGTCTGGCTCAAATGTAGGACATGAGATAGGGAAACTCCTAGCAGAGTAACCAAGGGGACAAAACAAATGTTGAACATTAGAAGTAAACAAAGCTAAGACCGCCTGTGGATCTCAGGCTCTTCCAGCATGAGTGCCCAGACTGTATCATACATCATGGGGAAGCCTGGCTGCCCACTGCTGCCTCACAGCAGTTTGTTGCCGAGACTCCTGGAATGGGCAGAGCTGAGGTGCTGTGCCTCCCATACTGTGGAACTCCAGGAAAGCATGGCTGGTGCCTGTGGTGGGTCCTCACGAACCCTTTGCCACCTGCTGCAGCAGTTGAAATAACTTCATTGGAAGGCTGTCTGGACAGTTGAATTCTTTTCTTCTTTTGTCACCTCTGTGGATCTGTGTCAGGAGCACTAGGATTTTGCATTACATCTTACATATTTGTCATTGTTATTAGGGAATATTGTTACATATAAAATTTACTGGAAAGCGTGTGCTGAACTTTTTGCAGCCTGTGTTGGGCTACTGGGCAGCAATACAGTTGTGATTGCTGAAGACCCAAGTTGTCGAGCAGTGGTGTCTTGTAGAGATCCAGTGTGGCATAGGAACCTGTACCAATCAGAGTAGAATTGGTATGTGGATGTGTAGCCTATCCAAATAGATATAAGGATATAAAGGATGTCACAGTGTGATGCCAGACAAGGATCTGATAGTAGAAGTTTTTAATGTAGGGACCAGTAGCTGTGGATCTTCAATTAACATACTCTGTGTTTGTTGGTGGTGTTGGATAATGATACAAGAAAGAAGTTTAGTAGTACAAACCCCAGGGCTTTTTCCTTTTTTTGGAAAGGGAATGATCTTGTGGTTGAGTCTCTTGTGCCTTGCCAAGAGCTTGCTGTTTGTCCATGAGCAATCTGTATGTGCTAAGATTTTCCAAGAGAGGCCTCAGATTTTCCGACTTTGTTTCTGTATCATTTTCCAGTTAGGGTTTTTTGTTGTTTGTTTTTCCCCTTCAACAGTGCTGCTTATTGAAAGGTTCACTTGAAGTAGCAGATGCCTAGAAATTATCAAATTTTGTGCCAGGCTGGCACTGAATTGAAGCACCCAAGATCTATAGCTGTCTTTGGAAATATAGGCCTTAATTTCTCTGTTTGCTGGTTCCTACCAGAGGGACTGTGTGCCCTGTTTTCATGAAGTGTTTGAAAGGCACTGCAGGAGTGTGCAGTGGCACTGTGTGTTAGAGCAGCATGACAAAGATGCCTTGCATGTGTAGGAATTGTATTTTCCTGGGAGTAGTGTCCTGAAAGTCATCAAAACAAGAGGGAAGCCCACATGTGAAAAAGCCTTCCTGTCAGCTGGTAAATTAAGAATAATATGGCCATACTGCTGTTGGTGGGCTTCAGTTAAAGAAGGTGTTGCCATTTTGCAGGTTTGTCGCTGGAGCGCTCAACCAACTCAATTGCCTCACGTGCTCGACTGTGTGAAAGGGAGGAGGAAGTCATGGCTTGTTTTGAGAGAGCGTGTGTTATTGCCCAGGTGTACTTGCAGGAGCTTGAGAAGGTAAGAAGAAATGTACTTAGGGTGTTGCCTGGTGACCTGGGTGGGATTTCCAGGGTTTTGACAGCAAAAACAAAAAAATGGAGAAATGTCAAGTGATCATAGCAAGGAATGTGTGAACAAGTTGGAAAGGGTGAAGTGTCTCAGTAAAACAATTTCCAAAACAGCAGTTTAGCTGGTCTCTACCTGTTATCTCTGAGAATGAGGTCTGGAAACCAGTTTTGTCTGTGGTAAAGCACCAAGTACTTCAGAGATGCATAGTTTGTGTCTCGAGTTTAGCCTTTACTAAAGAGGAACTACGAATTTTACATGGCAAGTGCTGGCATGAAGGAACTCAAGACATTTTACATACCTGCTGTGTAAATGATACACAGTAGTGGACGCTGAGTTCCCTAACGAGCTGAAAGAAACCTTTTGGGGTCAGCTATAGCAGTTTAATTGCGAATACTTCACCTTTTCCAAGTGAACCTTGAGGAATCTGGGTCATTAGAAGCTAGATCCTCCATCCCTGGAAGTGTTCAAGGCCAGGCTGGATGGAGCTCGGCGCTGCCTGGTATGGTGGAAGGTGTCCCTGCCCATGGCAGGGGGATTGAAGCTAGGTGATGTTTTAAGGTCCCTTCCGACCCAAACCATTGTGTGGTTCTGTGATGAGTAGCAAGTAACTGCTCAGCCTGTGGCTGGTAGCCCTCCACTGAGCCATGCAGATTATGTGTGCCACTGATTTGCTGGGCACATGCAGACTTTGCCTAGCTGAGTTTACAGGACATACCACGTGCTTCCATGCCCTTCCTTTGCCACACATTGTGCTTGGCATCAGCAGTGCTGATGGCAGTGCACGTTACCTGTCCTGTAACTCAAAGGCCTTTGACCTGACCAGATACTTCTGCTCTTCTCAGTAGTGAAGGTGTGTTTCTGTCTCAGGTTTTGTTTTTAATTGCATTGAAACAAGAAAAAATAAGCTTAGTGCGTGTATAATAATTCATTAAGAAAGCCATCTAACAAGTGGCCTGCTGTTTCTCTACAGAAAAAAATCAAATAGTTTTTTAATTTAAAATGTTACTGGCCTTCCATAGTGGAAGGATGAATTCCTGCCAGTGCTGGACACTGTAAATTTTTTTTACTGACAGCTTGGGTCTGCAAAGAAGGGAAAGGGTCTGACCTGTAATTCATTCACTTAGAATCATAGAATCAGTAAGGTTGGAAAAGACCTCTGAGTTTACTGAGGCCAGCTATTAATTCAGCACTACCACGTTTGCCACTAAACCGTGTTGCCAGGGGCCATGACCCTGTGCTTTTTGAACACATCCAGGGATGGTGATTCCACCACTTCCCTGCACAGCTTGTTCCAATGCCTCACCACTCTCTCAGTGAAGAAATTTTTCCTAATATCCAATCTAACCCCCCCTCCCAGTTCAACTTGAGGCTATTTCCTCTTGTTCTGTCACTTGTTACTTGGGAAGAGACCAACCCCCACCTCTCTGCAACCTCCTTTCACATAGTTGTCTTCTGGACACAAAGACAAAAATGCAGGGTTGCTGATAGATGTAGTAAAAGTTCACAGTCCTTCTCCAGTCCTAGATGAAAAACCCTGCTTTGGAGAGGCAGCTTTCAGCAATGGAAGCTGCTCGTTTTCGGTAAGGAAGCAAAACCAAGAGAGATTTTGATAGGACGAATAGGGGAAGGATGAAGATTCTTCTGTCAGGACTCCTGATGGCTTGCTAACTCTTAACAAATATTTATGTTATATTAAACTAGATAAACCTACTCAAACATTATATTAATGTTTCTGTGCAAGATGCTGGATCTCTTTTGTAGTTTGAGTGGTATTTCTCAAGCTGTTGGTGTTAATATGTAGCTTTCTACTTTATTAAAGATTGGAAAGTAATAACAGATGGTGTTTCAAAACTTGTATTGCATGCAGAATATCTCATGGAAGTAATTGTATAGTTTATTTTAAAATTGATTTTATAACATTTTTGAATAGCTAATAAAGGTAATATTGTTGAAGATGTCACTGGCTCATGAGGATCTGGCTAGTTCCAACAGTTGTCTGTATTCCCAGATATTTCTTTTTTTCCCTCACAGACCTTAAACAACACACATTCAAGGAGTATCAAGGGCAGCAATGTGACTTATTCTGAGTTTGAACTTTCCTACTTTGTGGAAGCAGCTCTACAGAGTGCCTACGTGACTCAGTTAAAGAAAGGGTAGGTGGATGCAGATATTAATAAAATTAGATAATATTGCATGTTTTGTCTCAGTTGAAGACTAGTTTTTTTCTTTCTATGACTTTTCGCTGCTGGCTCACCTCAAGTCTCCTCAGTGTCCTTCCATTTCTCCTGTTTGTGTCTCTCTGTCTTTCTTAAGAGTCTTAAGCATCATTTTTCCAGACCTATAAGTAGAGTGGGGTAGAAGTTTTTTCTTGTCTTGACTCAGCTTTGTTACCTGTGGAGACAAGGGAAGTTTGAGTGTAAAGAGAGAGTGGAATTTACACTGCTGTGTGCCCTTAAAATTTTCAGCCACAGCGCCTGGTTTAGAGTTCAGTAAAGTCTTACAGGTAGTTTCTTTCATTTATTTATGTTTGTTATATATCCTGATGAATGCCCCAAATCTGTGTGTTTTTGCTATGGAGAATGCATGTGGGAACAGTGCTGCTCCAGGGAGTTTATTATGCCTCTGAAATAAAGCTCCTAGTGAACTTCAGAAGGGCAAGAGGAGTTAATATTTACAAGCCTGCAGTGAATTTCACCTATGGAAAACCTTCTTGAGACCAGCAGAAAAGACACTGTGAAAGCCTACTTCCAAAGGCCATTGGTGAGGACATGCTGTTCCCTAAACCAGGCCGTGTCTTCAAAACATAATTAACTCTGGTCATCCAATGGAGAGATTTTGTCACGTAGGAGGGTGTCTCTTCAGCGTGTGTAAACAGTACTTGTAAGAATCCATCCTTCCTTAATCCTGTTCTTGCACCATATTACCCCGTTTATTCTCAAGGAATCAGATACTGAGTTTCTTACTACAAACTGTCTTCACAAATATTTAATTTTGGCTTTTTTTGCCTTCACCCCCAGTCAAAGATATTTTCTCTCATTTTCTTCAGTTCTTTTCCTGCTGAGTAAAATGGAGAAGAAAGCAAAAAAAATAGGGAAGATGAAAAAGAAGAAAACTAAGAAAAAAAATCCCAGCAAAAATCAGTTTAAATTCTTCTGTAGAAAATTGATACAGTTTTTTAATTCTGCTGGAGGACGGTTGCTTCTTGTTTAGGGCTTTTTTGCTACCTTTTTATCCCCCAAGGAGGACTTTAAATGCAACTGTGAACAGCCACTGTTCTCCATGCATGTAGAGTGAAGCTGTACCTGTAAGCATATCCAGGAGAGGTGCCTTCAGGTAAGCCTTGTTTTAACCTGGAGGCTTAGAAAAACACAAAGCTCAGATGTTGTAAAATGACCCCTTCAGTCAGGCAAGTACAAGTTTATGCATAGAGAAAAGTATGGCCTCGTAAAGCGTAGTCTCAGTATCCGCTCGGTGCGTGGTTTCCCCAGGTGAGCTGGGGGCTGGCCAGCTGTGGCACAGAATGTGCTTTCCTAACCCTCTGCCCTTCTCATGGCAAACAAAAAAACTCAGGTCTTGCCAGTAAGCTCATTAACTATGTAGTAAAATAAAATCCCATTTAGAACATATGGCACTGATGTCCTCTAGGCACCTTTTGAATATCAAACTCATGTTCATTTTATTCAGCAGCATTGTAAATTCAGTCTTCATCACTGATGAGTTCATTATATCTAGTGGGATATTTTGACTATTACTGTGGGCCCTGTGTGCTCCCTTCCCATGTTATTTTAATGATAGCCTTAAAAACAAAAACCAAATCCCAAACAAAAAGAAACCACAAAAACCCTCCAGGAAAACAATTTGTAGCAAAATACATGTGAATTAAGCCATGCTTTGATTGTAAGCTGAATTGCTGCAACAGCAGCAAAATGTTCTCTGTAGCTGTCTCCTGATGAAAGAGCAATGGAGCTCCTGCAGCTGGGATGGAAGTGGAATCCCACGGGCTCCTTACCTCCTGCAGTGCAAGTGAGAAACATCAGCCAGGGTTGGAAGGTCCGGTGGGATAAAAAGAGCCTGATGGGATGTGGCAACTTGTCCGCCCCCGCAGCTGATACTAATGTGTGGTTTTTGCCACGAGAGGGCATAAGCAGCATTGGGATATATTAAGGAAAGGGGAGGGATATGGGAAGAAGCTTTTTAGGATGCTTTGTGAATACAATAGATTACTCCACCTGATACTGAACAGCTCAAAGAAATGCTTTTGTTCCCCTTATTGCTTCCAGCGTGTTCAGGTAGGAAATAAGCCTTGGATGATGACTACTCAAGCTGTCAGGGGGTAGGTTCTACCAGGTGGGATGTCCTTCCCCAGTGCTACATGTGTACAAAAGGAATAGTGAGTGCTTTATTCTTGTCTCAACAGGCAGAAGAGCTGAGGAATACAAGTGCTGTTGTTATGCTTTTGTTCCTGCTGGCAGGATCAGATGTGCTCTTCTCAGAGTGTGGTCAGGGATGCCCTTTTCTCTTGCAGTGTGCAGTGGAAAGAAGGCACCAATATAAAAGAAAGGTCCAGTCTCCCCTTCAGGTGTTGAACTGCCAGCTGTAAGGACCGGCAAGTCTTGCAGCTGTAGAAGTCACGGATGCTTTTAATAACATGCTACTTAAAAACATTGTGTTGCTGCAGGTGCATTTCCTGCAGTTGTTTGCCATGCTGCAACCCAAGAAAGCTTTCTTTTGGTCCTCCAGTGAGGAATGTTGATGCTGTGGATGCAGAGTATAGGAAGGCAGATGCTGTCATAATGTAAGAGGCAGCCAGTTGTCTTCACGTTATCATCTGCACTAGGTTTTGGGTTTTAGTTGGTTTGTTTGTTTTGGGTTATTTTCTGATGCAGATGTATAAACATTAGGCTCATTTCCTACTGTCTTTTCTTCAAGTGCTTTTTGTGTCTGTGTGTGAACAGCTGTTTAGGGAGAGGGTATGGTTTGTTAGAAACCTGGGTGAGGTGCAGAGATGCAAAAGGAGGTGGGCAAAGGCAGTGGTGTTGCTGCTGTTTCTGTGCTTTGGGTGCTGCTTTACTCTGGAGAGGTGACTATGCAAACTGCCATGTAATTATCTCAAGATGGTTTGTCCTATCTGTCAGCAACTAATTGTTTTAGCAGTAAATGAGTGGGGATAAGAACATGATCTGCTGGTGACCATGTTGTTGGGGGACTGTCTTTGCAGACCTTGGTGTCCGTGGTCCACTCCTTTATTGTCAATAAATTTCCCAGCAATTTGCATAGAAAACAGTGTATTTCTTTATTTTCTTGCATTTTAAGATTTTATGTAGTGTTAACCAAACTATATGATATAGTTTGTTAACTCTGATATGACTGCTTTGATTCATGGACTGGTAATTAATCTATATTAACAGGGTACATGCACAAACAAAACATATTTTTATGCCAAGCTGGACTGACTGGGCTCTCAAGTTGCTCTTTGTCACAGTTTGTGCCCATGATTGTCTGTGTTCATTTTTATTAAATTAGCCGTAACTGAATCCTAAACTGCACTTCATCATGTTTTGTTCAAATGGTGCTCTGGCCACTACTGTGGCTAAAACCAAGGCAGTTTAATGATCATGTGCTTTTCCCTTCCTGTTTTTCCTCATTTCTTTTTCTGGTTTCTTAGCAGTACAATAGGGGCTTATGGACTCTTCCAACTAATTTCATTTCCATGATCTGATGTTCCCTTATGATGCCGTGGCTTGAGGCAGCATTACCTGGGATTTCCAGGTAGTCCTCTATCCAAGTCCTGCAGAGGCTCAAGATTGTTTAGTTTCCAATCCAAGTAAGATCAAGTGTTTTCACCATGGATTGCCAGAGGCTTTATGTCTGCATCCTCATCCAGTCATCTACATAGCATGTATTTCTGTTCAAATACATGCTTTTGTTTTTGTTAACTTCTTAAGGTCCTAATTTAAAAAAAAAATCCCTTCAAGTGCACGTTTAGTATGTAAAGAGCAAATATTAATGGAACAGTGAGTTCCTTATTGTTATGAGCAGAGCAATTTGTATGCCTGAAATGAAATGTGCTGGGATGGTCTCCTGGCTTGGAACAGTAGAGTGGAAAGACAAACTCCTGTGTTTGCAGAATGCTGGCAGGTGTGCTCTGTCTCCTGTCATGGCTCAGTAATGTTCGATGAAGTTCAGAATGCAAAAGCTGCCAAACCAAATCCTCAGTCCTGTAGTACTGGTATTGTTGGGAGCTCAGGGGATGGAGTGGGTGCTCTTTGATAGATCCTGACCACATGGGCACCTGTCTGGAAGGTGGTGAGTGCTGGGTGCTCCTCCTGTGCTGCCCATTTTGCACTGCTGCCGTCTGTTAAAGGTGTTCCTAAGCATTTGTCATGTGCTGAATGGTTCCAGCCCTGACTGCTATAGATGGACAGCAATTCCCCATTTATTCTTTTATTCAGTGTGTCTATTCCTTGTTTTTCTTCTCCCCTTCCCCCCATCCCAGAGCAAGGTGTTTCTGCCAGGAGGCTTGTTTCATGGCCTTGTCTAAAATGTTGAACTGTAATGGTGCTTTAGTTTTCTAGGACCAGAACTGTCTCCTTTTATCACACTTAGTAGGTTTTTCTTCTTGTAAGTGTGTGCCAAATGTGAAATTAATCGGCTTTGCAAGTGGTCACTAGTCTTCTTTCTGATGCTGATTAATGCAGTTCATTGGCGCTGTATTAAGACAAATATCATTATGCTAACAAGAAACCTAAATAAATGCATTTTTGAAAATGCTGTAGAGCTGTTATCCTCCATAACTCTTCTGTCCAGCCTCTTAGGAGTCCGTGGAAGAACAGAAAATGCTGCTAGTTTTCAGTAATCAAGGAGAACAGCTGGGCAGCTGAATTTTGTTTAGATGGGGGAATTTATTATTTTTTTCTGTCTGATAGTAAATACCATGTAAACAGTTCCGTTGGATTTGGTCACAACTTGTGCATAAGGTCCAGAACTGCATCTTTGTGGGTATATTCTATTCTAGACCCACTAAAAAGCACCTGATGTCTTGGCCCTGTCATTGGAGAGCTTGCTGAAGTATTGATGCCCAACTTACAAAAACTTCCTTGAGCTTTTTTCCCCTTGAGAAACTCAAAGCACATTTTTTACTTGGGAGAAAGTGGAAGGAAAAAAGACAGCATCTGACTTTGTCTACAAGTCTTCAGTGTTTTTGCTCTTGTCTTACTTTCTTGCTTGTCTGTACATTGCCCATGATTAGATAGCCTATAGATTACCTCACAATTTAAAACTGGGATGGGTATTGCTTGGAAGTAAGGCCATATGCATTTGCATTCTGTGACATGGTGACTACAAGCTTTATGGTGGCATTTTATGTAGCCAATATTCATGGTAAACATGATGACATTTTTATCCCCCCACCCCCCAAATAATTACTTTTTTTTTATTGTCATCAAATGTTTGCTGTTGATTCTGGAGTGCAAGAAGATTTGCAGTGCATGAAAGCAGGCACAAATGCAGTCTGTACTGCTTACCTTCAAAATTTAATATTTTGACAGAAAAGGTTTTTATGGCTTTGTTTTTTTAAATTAAATTTAGCTTTTGTCTGCACAGAAAATTCTCCTGGATAAGCTGAAGTGGCAGTTAATGTACCAGTACAACTGCTTATTTTGTCTTGTACAGCATTGCTCCTTTTCTGATAGCTTGTACTTCTTTGGGTAGCTTTGACCCTGCAATGAATGTGCATTGAACCATTTTGCAGTTACTGTGGTGGTGTGGCCATGTCCTTAGCCTTGAACAGCTGATAGGCTGCCAGTGTGTTAACTAATATGTCCAGTGTTTAATCTTTCCTCTCTGCATCCCTCTGAGTGCACAGACACATGATTAAGATAGCATTTGGCAACTAGTCAGCTTTAATTGCTCATGGTGTATGCAGAGTAATGTGATTTTTTTTTTAAATTTTTTTTTTTTTAGTCTAACCCTCTTATTGCAGGTTAAGCTGTGCTTGCAGACAGTTACTTCAACTTAGCTGCCTGATAATAAACTGTTTAAACCACTGTAATTTCATCATGTGCCTGGACCATCAGACACAAGGCATTTAAGCACCACCTAAAAGAAATCGTCATTTAAAAGCATCCCGTAAGCTCGATATAATTCAAACAAGTACAATCTGTGTGTGTGAAGAGGAGATGTGGATGCTTTTAAGGAGCAGCATCTGCTTTATAAATATGAGCTATGAAAGGCTTCCAAACGTCCCCTCTGTTCATCAAATGTGAATGTGATCTTCTCTTAGGAAGCCATCTGGAGTAGGCAATGCTACAGTCGCTGCCTTGCTCTGTGCCATTGTCCTGTCTGTGCCTCAGAGTGACTTGTCTCGCTACTGCACATT
Source organism: Ifrita kowaldi (assembly GCA_013398055.1). Classification (NCBI taxonomy): domain Eukaryota; kingdom Metazoa; phylum Chordata; class Aves; order Passeriformes; family Cinclosomatidae; genus Ifrita; species Ifrita kowaldi. The sequence continues at coordinate 429,644 of VZRS01003115.1, forward strand.
CAGTCTCAGTGATTGTTCCATGGGCTGTTTGAACATCAGGTGTGTTGCTGGGCTTTGGCACGTTATAAAAATATTCTGTCTCCAGTGTGCTGATTTTAGGGGTTTTTCTTTTTTTTTTTTTTTTCTGTCTTCCCCACAGAAATATTGTGAAAGGAATGAGGAGTCTGCGAGAAATACTACGGACTGTGGAAACAAAAGCTACTCAGACCTTCAAAATGGTAAGGGAATGGGAGGTGGGAGGGTGGGGCAGTCTGGTATGCTGGAATTGATTGACCAGTGCAGTGGCACATAAGTGTATTTGTCCTCACTTGATTGACTGCTGGCTTTTTCTTTTTTTTTTCTTTTTTTTTTTTTTCTTTTTTAACTTTTGGAAGTGATATGTCAAGTGATCCCCTTAATTCAAAGACCTGCCCAATTGAAACCTCCAAGCCTTCAGATTTGGGTGTGTAGGTTACTTTTGTTGGGTTTGTGTTTTGCTTTTTGTTTGATTGTTTTGTTCTCTTGTTTTCAGTGCATTTTCTAGCCCTAGTAGAAACAGAGATGTATTTAGTTTGACAGTGCTGTCCTCAGGTGACGCTGTCTTGTTTTCTTTCTCAATTTCAGTGTGCATGCACACCTTTTTGCATTTGCAGTGCTTTTTTAGACTGACATCTTTCTGTGTTCCTTCTGTAAAACCCTCTTCAGTACAGTACAGAGTGATTTTAATTGGTTTTTTTTTTTTTTTTTGGTGTTGGCATTCTGCGTCTTTACATCCTTTTATCCTGAACGTCTCAGGTAAAGAAATACTTATATTTAACTTCTTAGACCTTTAACTGATTCTTCACTGTCTCCTCTTGGAAGAGATCTTGTCCTAAAGTTACTCAGGAGGTGACAAGGTCAACAGCAGGCAGAATAGCAGTCTTGGGAATGAAAGCTTTACAGCCCTAAAAGCATTGATACTCTTGCAGCTAAAGTTGTCCTTGGTTCTACTTTGTGTTTTGTGTCATTCCAGAGAAGTTGGGCAGGGGAGGTGGGCATGGGTTTGCGTAGTGTTTTTGAGAATACAGATGCATGTGGAAGCTTGTGCAGCAAATTAGAAGAGATGACTTAAATAATTGTCCACTCAAATGGTTGCATCCTTTTCCAGACTGAGATCAGGGTTCAGCGGTATTTTTGTGCTCGCCTGTTTTATCATTTTGCTGAAGTGAGTCTAACCATCTGCTGCTCCTAGACTGTGACAGAACATGGCTCAATTGCTCCTGTCCCTGTGCAACTGGGGACAGCTGCACAACACCCCTGGGGGATTTATCCCTTGGGGGACCTCTCAAGGTGTTCATTCAGTAGCTTTTCCTGGGATTTCCAAGTTGCATTTTCATTTTCTTACTTATTTTTAAGGAGCCGTCAAGAGGGCAAAGGGAGGAATGTGCTTAATTAAACAAATTTTTCAAGCATGGAAGTAAAACACATGATTTTTTTCCCTAATTTGTGGGATCACAGTGTTCTTCAAGCATAATGATGCTTTTTTTAGCCAAAGGCAGTAATAACATAAATCAGAGTCTTGGCCTGTTCTGGTTTGTTTGGTCTTACTCAAAACAAGAGTGAAGCTAATTTACACAGCTACTGTACTGTATGTTAAAATTACAGACACTACAAGTATTTGGTGCTTGCCTTTTGAATGGCTTACCACCAACCGTACTCCTACTTCTGCGTGAACCAGTAGAGATCTTTCTGTTGCTGGCTTATTATTTTCCCTCCCCTCTAAGACTGTAGGAAAAAAAAATATAGAAGAGTTGACTCCTCAGGGTAAAACTGACTAAATAATTACACACAGAGACGATAAAATGATAGTGGCTAATGTTGCAGGGCCCGAGGCCACTTTGCTCATAGTTACTTGCTATAAAAAGCATAGAAAAGCTTAGTTAGAAACAGACAGCTTTCTGTAACTTGTCAGTAGGAGGGCATGGAAGGTCTTGGGGTTTCCAGGGAGTTGTACGTGACGATATTTCTTTGAGACACCATCACTCACTCAGGTCACTGCCATCTATGAAGCCTCCCTTTATGATGTTTAGGAGGCAGTGCATGCTACTGTGGTTGCATTTTAGACTAATTTAGTGAATTCATGTGTAGTGAGGTGGATGAAAATCAAGAGCCTTGCATCAAAACAAGTTATTTTTCTGAAATTGATAATAAGAACTTTAACCTCAGTGTGGTTTATTTATCTTGTAGGTGTTGAGGTATGACATCTATAACATACCTGTCCTGGTATTTAAAAGAAAATGACTCTTGGTGGGCTTGTAACACATCTCAAAGTGTAAATTTCATATGAAATACATAGCCAGCAGTCAGAGAAGTTGCAAAATACAATTTTCAAGTATCAGGACAGAGGGCTGAAGTTTCAGCCTGCCCTCTGTTTTGTGTAGTATTTACTTTACAGCTTAGAGTGGTGTGCTGCTTAGAATTCACGGAAGACACCACCCATTTTGATGTCTCTGAGCTTGTTTGCATTCTCATCTATTTTGAGTGCAAGAAATTAGAGATTTGATGGGTGTCAGACAAGGGCAAATGCCGAAGATAGTTTTGCTAAGTGAGTTAACTTGCCTCCTTTTGGGCCCAGTTTCCCAGCTGTGCATATGAAGTGGAAAGCAAGTATTTAAGGATCTTTGACTGCTTGATGGTAAAAAAGTACATGTGGTGTTGCTGTCTCACTGTAAAGTTCCTAAGCATCTTCCCTCCTCCGTCCTTTACTGCAACAGGAAGAGAGAAGGAGTACCAAGATGAAACTATAGAAGTCTACAAGGGAGAGTGATATTAACAGATAAAAGGTTGATCTTTTAAACCTAACACAAAAGTCACCTCTGGTCCTGAGACTTGCATACAAAATTCTGAGGCTGAGAACACAGTGTAGTGTCACCATACTCTGTTGTAGTGACTATTGTGAGATTGTCTCAGCCGTCCAGGTGGCAGTCAGTTGTCCTTGTTCACCAAAGCATCCCTTGCTGCCAGGCCTTTTTGATACTTTTTTTCCTAGAGCATTGCAACAAGACCATGTAAATGCAGAAGTCTGGTCTTTTCTGAGGAGGGAAGAAACTGACACTTTTGTAGACCTTAGCAGCTGATTTTGCTACTCCAGCTTTCTGAAAAGTGGTACTGTCATGCTGGTACATCTCCTTCCCAAGGTGGAACATGGGGAGGGGTGAATCTTTGGTGTTGGAGAAGGCTTCACTGATGTATGTGTTTTTCTGTACTGTTCACTGATCTCTAGACTGCAGCCAAACAGTTAGCACAAGTACTTCTCCATTCCCTCAGTGAAGACTGTTACTGGAGCCCTTTATCTGATCCGCTTCCTGAGTTCATGAACAAGGAATATCAGTCTTATGTTAGCAATCTTCTTTGTCGGAGGCCTGAGATGTACTCTGAAGAGAAGTAAGTGTTCATTTTTATTTCAGTTTTATTGGAAGGAGGACGGAGTGTATTTGAACACTCTTCAGTACTGCTAATTATGTCACTGCTTCATGTACTTCTTGTTTTTCAACTTCCCACTAAAAAGTCTGCTGGAAAAATAAAATATTAAACTTGGAGTGATTTTTTTTTTCCCCAGGAAGAATAAAATCCAACCAAAGGGCTGTTGTTGCTATAAAATTGAAATAATCTATTTAAGGTTCAGTATAGCTCATCTAAGACATATTGCAGAGCTTTTAATTGTGTGAACCTGCAAAGAAAGTATTGCCTAGCAAATGAATTATGCATGAGATGTTTCAAGTTACTGCTTCTCTTGTGAAATGAGAAAGAGGCTGACAGGATAACTCTTGACCTTCCTCAGAAAAATGTATTCTGTATTCCAGTGTGTACTGCCCTCAAGACAACGTGGAAGAGGCTCTTCTCCTCCTCTTAATCAGTGAATCCATGGTAAGCCAAAAATGTGTTTGTAGTATTAATAGTGCAAAGGACTAGCTAGCATTTCCATATCTCCTGGTTGGTTTTGTTTACAGAATCCTCCCTAGATAAACAGAAGCAAGGGTTCAGATGCTGAGCAGAAAATGCTATCTATTCTTCTATTAGTGACTTTTATTAAATGTAATGTCAGTGAAGAGTTTTGGGAATTGTCAAGAATAGAAAATGCCTGCATTCACCATAGCTGCCTGCAGGTTCTGACATCCAGAGACATTGTCAGTAGGCAGATGTTTCCATTCATAACATCTGTGTGGATTTATGGATCAAGAATGAGAGGAAGGGAGCCTTGCCTAAAGCCAGGCATGATGGTGGTACCTGCTGTTTGGAACTGCGGGATGCAGTATTCTGCTTTCATGCCTGAGTCTGCAGTCCTTGGCTGTTTCAGTCTGGAGTGATCTTTGACAGTTTCTGATGCAGTGATACAGGGAATCTTGTGACATGCAGGAATATTCATAATAAGCTACAGTGAAATAATTAGATTTCTTCTATTTATAACATTGGTGGCTTTAAAAAATCCATTTAAGAGGCAGGCAGAAGATTGGAGGAAAAATAACTGCATGGTAACCTTTGATAATTTTCATGTTCTGAGAAGATGCAAGCATACAGAAAATGTGTAAGTAATGTGTATTTTGCTTTAAATACAGGGTGGTCACTTGTACCTCAAAGTCAGATTCAAAACCTTGGAACATCAACAACCTTCTTAGAAACTTTTTAATAACTTTTTAATAACTTTGAGACAAATTGAAAAAAGATACTGTGGAAACTTCTTGGTTTTTGCTTCCTTCAGTTTTTCTTGTCTGGTTCTTCTGGCTCAAGTCCTTTCCCTTTCCCGCGAACTTCTTCAGAACAAGGCAATTTAATACTGTCTGCTTTTAAAATTCAGGGAAAAATTGAAGAGGTGGAGCCACCCCAAAATATTAAATTGACTTCAAAATCATGTACATCTGAGTGTTACTATGTACTTTTCAGTGCTCTCTAGATTAAACCTCTGCAGGACATCTGCTTTGTGTTTTCAAGGGCTTTTCTTCAGTCAGAAGGGCTTTTCATAATTAGTAGTGGAGACAGCAGGAGTGAGGGCTTGTAGAATATCATGTGCACTTGTATTAAAATCAGAAGTACTTGTGTGGGTCTTGTTGGGGCTGATCCAAGCAGGAGGAGGATCAGGGTCTGGAGCAGTGACAGAACTGGCTGCTCCAGCCTTTCTGGGACTGACTTGCAGTTAGAGAGGCCATGTGGGGCCTCAAACTCCACAGTCTTGTTCTGCTGAGGAGGTGAAAGTAATCCCTGTCCAACAGCGTGTAAAATGGTGACCTAACTGGACCTGTAGCTAAGTTATGGATGAAGTAGTGTGAAAATGCTGTTGACAGAAACTGGATTGCTGTGCTGAGTTCCAGGTTAAATAAGTAAGCTTGTGTATGCTTAAATGCTGCCTCCAGTATATAGGAACTTCCTGGAGGAAGATGCAAGGCATTTTGATCTGCTACATATAGAGCAAATAGAAAAAGATCCTGTAGATCAGAGCACTGCAGGAGCCATGTAACTGTATTTCTGATTCTGGGGAAATGGCACATCTGAGCCTTTATCTTGCATCAGCCTTGCCACGAGTTTGTTTTATCTAAAATTCAGGACAAATGTATAGAAATACTCTTAGGAACCACATGAATGTTCTTCCTAAGTGGAGGAACAGAGGGAGCAATCTAATTCTTACATATGTTTGCAATCCATAAATACTTTCCTGTAGATTTTTATTATAGTACTTAGAAGGGGAAATTTTGTTTAACTTATGACATGACATGTTTTCCATAACAGCATTGCTGTAGGCTAATGAGTTTTCTCATGTACAGGTTTGTTGTTAGTTTGAAGTTTTTGTTTTTGGCTTTGTATTTTTTTGGCTTTGAATTTTTTTTCGTTAAAAAACAACTTACTGAAGGTTGTGGAATGAGTTAACAGGAAGCAGATTTCCAACGAAGGTCTCTCTCTAATGATACAATGTTAACAACTGAATAAAACATTTTCCTTCCTGGAGAGAATGTCCGTGGAGAGTGATAATGATTTGTTTCTGTAGGCCAGTAAGTAACATAGTTGGTGTTCCTGGATTTTGGCTGGATTAGGTGTTCTTCCAGTATTTACAATTACGAACCCCTTAAAATGAAACAGAGCTAAGCAATTACGTTGGCTACTCTGACACTTTGGTCTGCCAGAGCAAAACTCACCAGAACGGTGCTTCTCCTCTCTGATTTTTAAAGAGACAAAGAGCAGCCAGGCCATTGTAACTCTCTTGCAGGACTGTAATGCCAAACAGCTTCTTCACATGCCCCTTCCTGACTCCTGCCACTCCAAAATGACCCTGAAGGGGGACAAAATTAGGGGAAGGAGGGACAGAAAAAATTGTCAGCCTGTGGAGGGGACACAGAGCAAAGATGTACTGGGGAGGAGCAGGAATCATTAGAGAACCTCAAAGTGAACACGTGCTGAAAAGGAGACATGGTGCTTTTTCAAGAAGTATACACCTGGAACACCTTTGCTGCTGAAATTCACTCTGTTTTTATGTTTGACTTGCCTTCCTAAGGTGAAGCTGACATCTACTTTGCCAGGATCTGTGTGACTCCCAAGGAGATGTTATGGGGGAGTAGAACTGTTCCTGTAAAGGGGGAAGCAAGAAATTTCCTTGAGGTTCTTGAGAGCCAGACCCTATTTCTCACCAAACCTTCTCTGGCTCTTAATGGTGGAGGGTTCTGGCTTGTGATTACTTCTTATCACTTTCCCTTGCGTTGCAAGGGAGCCAGTTTGCATATAATGGTGGGATGAAATGAGAATAAAGGGGCAATTAAGGGTTCTTTCAATATTTCACTCACTGCCTTTGAGCCTAACTGTGTAAAAGGTTCTCAAATGGCCAAATAACATGGTAGCCTCTTTCATGGCTCTGAAGATGCTTCTGTGGATATATTAACACTTGCAGTGAAAGCTTGTAGCCTGTTTTGCCCTGGCACTCTCACAAATTGCCTCCTGTGTTCTTGGTATCCTGTTAAAAATGGGTATCTATTTTCATAAGCTGAGGCATCTCAGTAAACAATGAAAAGAATCCTGGTTGTTGAGCTTGGCAAACGTTCCTTCTCTGTGCCAGCTGTTACTTAGTCACAGCCTTTGGCTGTAGAGTTCTCATGAAGGAATCTAGTGAAACAAATCAGGCAGCCTGAAGACTGCCACAGCCAAGGTTGCCTTTATGGGGGTTTGGGCCTCCTGGCTGCTCTGTCATTCCTTTTGTATAGCATAGGTTATGGTATGGATGGGCTGTGTTTCTGAGAGGGGGAAAATGCTCTCCTTCAGACTGAGAAGGCCAGCTGGTGACAGCCATTACAAGCTCAGGCTGTGGCAGAATGATGTGTTCCTATCACATGTTGGAGAAAAATGGACTTGCCTATTTTTAAACCACTAGTTCTCTTTCTTACTGCGTTTAACCCATCTAAACCAGTGACGCTGTTTGTGAGGAGAACTGAGGACATCTTGTGACTTGCTGCAGTGTGATTTTTCTGCATCACCTACCAATGGGAGCCGGACTGGTTCCACCATCAGGGTCTTCGGTGCTTTGAGCTGCAGGGTGTAGACAGAGGAGGTTTGGCATGACTAACCCTTAGCTGCAGTTTTGTTTATTTTAATAGCCATTCTCAGGAGTATTCAGAGTTGACTGCACTGCCCTTAAAGTAGCCAGAAGCTTCTCAGAGCCAGGAATGGAACACTTGGTATTACTTTTTGTGTTTACTTTTGAGGTTAAAAAAAGTGAAAAAGTTCTTTGTTTGCATTTAGAAACTTTCCCTTCTTGAATCTGAGGTCCAGCATACAGTCTGAAATGCCTTTATTCAGTGCTGGCAATGCTGGCTCTTGCAGCTGGGGATTTTGGCTGATGTGGTCCACCAAACATACCAGGTAATGTTGGTTTATTTTTTTTGGCTCTGTATTCACTCATATTGGAAATGAAGCTCCTTGTATCCAAAACGAATAAATTCTGTGCCTGTGTAGCAAAGATTAGAAATGTCATCCCCATCTTATCTCTGATTTGAATCCCTAAAGGCGATTTGACCTTGGAGGGCCTGAGAGCATGGAACAGATGGTGAGGGGGAAGTAGGATACTGGGACTTGTCCTGTTCTTTTTACTGGTGAGAACACACTCATGGCTGTGAGCATGCCTTTAACAGAATATTAAACCCATGTATTTTTAAGCACAGAAATAAATAAAACCTGTTAGCTCTACAGTTCCTAGTTTTATAAAATAATACTGTCCAACAAATAGGTTGGCGGAGTTGTGGCTTTTGTAGGTTAGTTTTTCCTTTTTTCCTTTCTTTCTTTTTTTCCTTTTTTTTAAATGGCACTAAGCCCAGTGATGATACAACAGCTGGATTCCCATCATGACTATTTTACTGAGGGCCATTGGACTATGGCAGCTGAAAGAGATAACTGGGGACGGGGTTGCCTGCTCTGTTGGTTCCTGCCAAATCATGGTTGCGCACTTACAGCAGCAAATCTGGCTGTCTCTTTAACTGATTTGCAAGGCAAAGCTATGTGTTTGAGGCCTGCAGAGATGGACTGCAGGATGTTTCTAGTGGGAAGTACATTACCTCTGCTAGTTACCTCTTGAATAAATAAGTCTAATGTGAGTTGCTGGAGAACAGGGTACGAGAGCTTTCTTTCTTCCGCTTTGCAGTAGTAAGTCTTGTTTCCAAACTTGCAAGGGGGATGTAAATTCTTGGAAGAATAGCTTTCTAAATCCAGATAACTGTTAGCAAATACATGACTTTGTTACCCAAGATAATATCCATAAACAAACTTCCTTACTTTCTGCTTCCCTCCCTTCCTTTTGTGTGGGGTTGTTTGGCTGCTTTGGATGGGGGCGTATGTCTGTCTTGCTTTCGGTGATGTTTCCAGAATTAGTTCTGCTACAGTACAAGGTGTTAGAATGCACCTGAAACATGTAAAATGTATCTATATGGTCATATTTAATAGGCAATCATAATGGGCTGTAAAATTTATCTATATGGTCATATTTAATAGGCAATCATAATGGGCTGTTTTGATGAGACATCTGAATTGGGCACCAGTAACTTGCAGTCTCTTGATTACCAGAAGTGAGACAGATGCCATGCAGTTCACAAGGGGATAAGTTTTCATTTGCTGTGCTTCTGGTCTGAAGTAGAATGAGTTGTAGTATCTCTCTGAGAGAAGTTTTGTGAGTTCCTGGGGCATGGTTAGTCCTCCCTGTTCTAATGTACATGTCATTTTCACAGCAGTTTTGCAGTCAACCCTGAATTCTTTCTTTGGATATGTCAGCGAGGGAAACCTTCAGGTGCTGTGTAGAGATGATCAGTAACTTAGGCAAAAAGTCTGTAGCTTCATCCATTGAATGAGTTCTTGCCATTATGAAGAATTCATTCATTTTGTTGGCAGTACAGGCAAAACAACCAGAAGGGAGACCCAAAGGATATGGTATAAATATTTCCCAGCTCTTAGCAGAAAAGGCATCAATTGCATGATTTCAAAGGCCTGTTGTCAATCTTACACACACAGCATTTGTTTTTCTCTCTTAATGGTAGTATTGAATCACACCAATTACATTATTACAGTACACTGTGTAAAACATGCTGCCGTTCTGTATAGATGGGTTGCAGTGGATCTGGCAATTATGTCTATTATGAAAAGACACAAGTTGAACATTCAAATGCCCATGAATTAGGGGGCAGGCAGCAGGCACTCATTAAAGATTTTAATTGCTTTCTTTTTCTTCTTTGGAAAAAAGCAGGGGAAGCCATGTTTCAAAGTGAGCAATTAAAGGATACTTCATAGCTAATTGCTGTGAGAAGGGGCTGCTACATGGAATATACTCTATTGTAATTCATATGATTGCTTGACGTTTTATTAAGAAGCACATCTTTGTACTGTGGTAAAATTTAATTTTCTGCAGCGTAACCGTGTGCGTAATAACTGCTGAAGCAATGGCTGTTTGGATTTGCTGTGGCTCTTTTCCTTTCTTCCTGAAATAAACAAGCCATAAATAAGCATCACTGATGTACAGCAAATCTTCTGTGGACAGGGGGCTTATCTAGTTTGCAGGTGAGTGTGCTGTGTGTGTGGGTAGGAAGGTGCAAGCTGCGTGTAGCTCAGCACTGCGGGCTCTCGCAGAGGCAGAGCTGTTCCCTGCTGTCAGAGCCAGCATGGGCCTGAAAGTCCCATACGGTGGAGTTGCTGTGTTTGGAGCCAGACTGAAAGGCCCTGCTGACCCCCAGGTTCTGTGCCCTGTCAGGTTCAGAGACACCACCATGGCTGAATGCTGGCTTAGCTCAGGGCCACCAGCCTGGGCTGGAGCCTCCTGGGCATGCATGGCCTGCAGGTGGGCTGTGTCACCGGGCTGTGGGAAGGGGGGCTGAGGATGCTCAATGTCCTAGGTCTGGCCTCGCTACAAAATGTGCCCAGTCTCCCCAAATAGGATTGGTGTCATGTCTGAGCCACCTACATGCACAGCTAATTGTGCCTGATGCACCCCAAAATATGCAAATGTTGATGCATCTCTGGGTTGCTCGATTACTTTGGAATACTTCAAACAAAGGGGAATTGACTGTATATTTTTGCCTTTATAATGCAAGTTATGCTAATTCCCAGTGGTGAAACTTGTGTCAGTAGCACTGGTGACCTTCTCCATCCCACAAAACAGCCTTGAACAGAGCTTCTCTTGATGGTGTGACTCATCATCTCTCTCCATCCTGCTTGTGTGCTGTGAGGCATGTCTGTGTGACAATGGAAACAGCTTAAAGGGAATAGTCATGGTGGGGGTGTTGAAAATGTATTTGTAGCTATGTTTTGCTGCTGCTAATAGTGGAGGAGGAGGAAATAATGCAGTAGGACAAATTGAAATTGCTGCTTATGTTATGGGTACTCTGCTTGAGACCAGTGTTGTACAAATAACCTTTTTTCCAGTTGTGTTCAGGAAAACTAGTGGTCTGACACAACAGAAACACAGGTTTTGAAAAAATGTTATTGTTAGTAGCTTAGAATTTTTGCATTCTTAAATGCAAAATGAAGTATCTCTCTGTGTACATTTCTGTAAGTAAAATTCCCCATCCCACAGAATGGGGGTATTCTTTATTGCAGTAACTCTGCAACTGTTTTTGCACCCGTACTTGCCAGTGACTGTCAGGATTTCTCACTGACAAACAAATACTTACAAAAACATAAACAAAGGCAAAGAAAAAAAAAGTTAATGGTGGTCTGGGTGACAGCAGCCTGCCTTCTGTGAGAGGTAGGTCACAGAAACATGCCAGTTTCCTGAGTGAGTTTCAGGAAATAGTGATTCACATTGCCTTCTCTGACCTCTGTACCTACACTGCAGAGGTACCTCGAGCCTTAGGATGGTGATTTACCTTACTGTGTTAGACACACTCCATAGTCTTGCTACTGTTCAGTCAGTTTTTTATGAGGTTTGCATCTTTTGGTTTTGAGGTTTCTGGGGTTTTTATGGCTGTGTGATAATGTGGGCTCTTGATTTATTTTTTTAGAGCTGCTGGAATTAGCAATTGGGAATAGGTTCAGTATTGAAGAAATTGTTGAGATGGAAGTAACAAGGAATTTGCTAGTGGCAGATCTTACGCATACAAGCATAGAGAGTGATAGATTGCAGAGACCTTCTATGGCTTTGAGATTTGAAAGCTTGAACAAAATCAGCAGGTAAATGACCTTCTTGGAAAGAATATTCATCATGCCTATGCATATGTTGCATTTAACTGCTGTCTTGAGTAAAGTATGAAATGTACAATATGTTCAGTATGACTGCAGTTTTAGAATGTTGCATCCTTGTAATATCCCCTGTATTGCTGCTTTTGCAGGATTGGGGTGTATTCTTCCTTCTAGTACCAGTATCTGTGGCAAAACTTGATGGACAGTCATGAGTTTTAATTAATGCATCCAGTTAAAAATCATATCTTGGTACTAGATGGATACCCAAAAAAGCATCAGGCTGTAGCTGACTGTAATGGGAGGTTGATGGTGAGATTACCGAGCATGGGGGTGCTATCTCAGTAGCTGTTTGCTACAAACAATTGTCATAACTGTGTAACCAGTGCAGAAAAAACCGTAGGAGGATTCACTTGGCAATAAGGATCATACAGTATATGCCTTTACTTAACTCCTTTTTTCCTTTTAAAGTAGCAGTCTTATGTTAAATCCAAACAGAGCTTAAACACCTATTTATTTTTTTATTCTTATTTATTTCTGCTAATAAAGACAAGCTATGCCTCTGTATTCTGGTTGCAGAATTTTTAAAGTTGGTTTCATTCTGTCATGCAATCTGTTGTTCTGAACTATTTTTTTAATCGCAAATTACATCTTTTGCAGTAGCATGAGAAAGAAAAATGCTTTTGTGGCTGCAGGAGTTGGTGTAAGTTTATTTGTGCAAACACTAGGCTGGGTCTGATCTGTCAGCTTGCCTTTAACTGCAGTCACCATTTAGCTCTTGGTTGAGATTGTGTTAGTTGTGAGTAGTTGTGTTTGCAGTCTTGGCTGGAGGCTGTGATGAAGAGTGCTTGGAACTGGGGCATTGCACAGATAAAGTCATGATGAAACAGCTGCAGCTTAATCACAGTGAAATATGCGTGGGCTTTAAGGGCTGCATATTTTGGAAATTTTTATTACACTTATTCCCATGTTTAACCTTTTTACGAAAAAAAAATCTCCCCACAATTAGAAAGAAATAGATGTAAGATTATAGTTGTATTACCAAATAAATCTCATAACCTTCCTGTTTCAAGGAGGGAACATTTTGTTTGTCTTTGCTCAAGGTGCAATTGCTGGCAATTTTCTTAATTTTTCTGATCTTTTAGATGTCTAGACCTGAGTGTCTGATATTGCACCCTTTTCAGCCGAGGAGCCCAGGGCAGTGTGTCTGTGCTGTCGGTGCTCAGGCTCAGTGGCATCCAGCACTGCCTCTCCCAGAGGCTGGGCAGTCTGGGTGAGGTCCTCTGTGTTTGGAAATCAGAGGGATTTTCTGTTTACTCTGGAATTGTAATCTCTCTCTTTGTGCTCAGAAGCGCAAAGGGCTGGGATCTTGAGGTAAATCTGAGTCTGTGGCATGTGGTATTTTGTGACAGCCTCGGAAATTGCTGAACTGATCGTTTTCTGCCAAAAGTAATGTTTCTTCGTGATCTAGGCCCAGAAGTGTACTGATGGATCAGCAAAATTAAGACATATTTAATATATTCTTTTAAAAAAAATTTGGTATTGCATTGCCCAAACCTCAAATTGCTTTAAGTTGATGGCAGGCAAATATGACTACTTAGGCAACCTGCTCAAATTAAAAAATAAAAGGTGAGTAGCAGAAAAGAACAACAAAAATGGATGCTATTGTGAGGAAATCTAGTGTAGATGTAGAAGATAAATTATCAACGATGAAAGCAGTTATCACAGTTGCAGGCAATTGAAGTAATAAGGAAGATGTTTTAAGGATGGCCTTGAATTTCTAATTATTGAGGAAATAAGGAAGATGGTTTAAGGATGGCCTTGAATTTCTAATTGTTGAGGAAATGGGATCTGGTAGGTCTGTTTCATAATGCTCTAATTCTGTGACACAAATCCAGATGAGGTATGTGTAGCAGTTCCTTTCTGTAGATACAGCTATCTTCTTGAGTTTGCTTCATGTGGGTAGAAAGCACCTCTGTGGAAACACCTTCATTATGTTGGGATAAACTTCAAAAAGGAAAAAACCTTGAGATGATTTTAAACAAAATGCTGTGAGTGATGGGTGTAGCTTCCTATGGAGGAGTCAGTTCAGTTTTGCTCTCTCGGTTTCTGATGCCTCACTTGTGTCTGTGCGCAGGCGAACCGGGATGCAGTGATCAGCCGAGCCCCCGAGCAGCAGGATGACCGAGCCGTCAGCCTGCAGGATGCATCGGCAGTCTACGACCTCCTGAGCATCACGCTGGGCAGAAGAGGGCAGTATGTGATGCTGTCTGAGGTACCTCCCCCGGCCTCTGCCGAAGCTGTCCCTCCTAACACGCTGGCAGAGCCCCTCTTTGCGGTGGCTCGTCAGGGAAGGTGCACGTGGAGTGTGCTAGTTAGCAATTAGCAGAGACACCTGCAGAGCTATGGCAGCATGGGCCAGAAATGCACACAGAACTGTTTGAGACATTAACGTAATTTATATGTAGGCACTTGAACAAAGTGGCTGCCTTTTGAAGTGATGATGTACACTAGCAAGTCCCATTAGCTGAGAAGTGTAAGTGAAAAAAAAAGTCACCTGGGTCTCCAGGGCCACAACAGATTGGTTCCTGACCCAAGCAGCAGTCTTGACAAAAGGTGTAAGAAGAAAAATAAATAAAGTCTGATATTTCTTTCATAATTTCTTTCTCAGTGCTTGGAGAGAGCCATGAAGTTTGCATTTGATGAATTTCACCTCTGGTACCAGCTTGCCCTGTCCATGGTAGCTTGTGGAAAGGTAAGGTTCAAACCAAAGGACTCAGAAAGGGCACATTTTCCTCTGGAAGGGTGTAACATCTGGATGACTTGTTTGAATGTGTAGAGTCCTGTGTGTTGCGGGCATAGGTGCCATCAGGCAGCTCGGTGAAAGGACAATGCTCTCCTTTTAGTCTCTGATTGCATTTCGTGATCAGGGACGTGTGTTTGGTATTGAGTACTGGTCTTTCTGTGTAGTGTTTTTTTCTCATTATCAAGGAGAAAAATGGATTTTGTGCATAGCTGTGGGTCGAAAAGCATTATGCAGCTGTCCTTTGTCTGCAGGTTCAACATAAATGGGCTTAGTATAAGAAAGAGCTGATGTCTAAAACTGCCATCAGTTCACTCTGTGTGTCTCTGGGCGGTTGACTTAAGCTGTGGTTTCTCCATCTGACCAAGGAAATGTTAATGCTTTATCATTGAGAACTTGTAAGGTTTAATATTTTTAAAGTACTTGGTGCAAAATATGCTCTAGAAAAAGAAACAGTGTGAATGTTGGCATGGTTGTGTGTTTCAGCGTAAGTGGTTTATTTCAATTAGTGTGGTATTTGTGGAAGTCATCAGTAAACCACTGAGATGGCTGAAATGTGATTGTGAAAAGCAGGCAAAGGTAACGGGAGCTTTTCTTTATTAGTCTTAAAAAGAGTGGACTTCCTGTAGGAAATGTAGATGGTACAAAATTTTGCCAGTTCATTCTGGAGTCCCCACCTATGCTTTCGGGAGGTATGAGCAAATTGATGCTGTACAGAGTAGATCACTTGATATGGTCCTATATTCTGTGCCCATGGAGTGTACAGGAATGCATGTGGACCTGAGTGGAGACCACCAACTAGCGCTGTTCTGCCAAATTACAGCTACTACTGGCCTTTTATGGCTATAAGCTGAGCTGGAAACAGTGGCCTTGGCGTGGGAATAGGAGATGAATCTATGCTCTTGTAAAGAAATTGTCGTCTTGTGAAATAAGAGTGGCTGCAGA
This sequence comes from Ifrita kowaldi, assembly GCA_013398055.1. Lineage (NCBI taxonomy): Eukaryota > Metazoa > Chordata > Aves > Passeriformes > Cinclosomatidae > Ifrita > Ifrita kowaldi. The sequence goes on from VZRS01003115.1 coordinate 445,038, forward strand.
GCTTGGAAGATGTCTGAAGGGATTCCTTCGCTTCTGTGAGCATAGGCAAGGCCTTATCTTGGAAGACTGTCTGTTGTTAAGCATTCTACTTAAGAAAAAGTGCAGAACAATGAGAGAAGGTCTAATGAAGACCATCAGATGTCACTAAGGGTATAGTAAGCAGTACTATGGAAAGACCAAAATGATTTTTTTCGCCTTAAAGGGGAGAAAAAAGTCTAAGAGAAACAAGTCTTCAAGAGCCCTTAAAAGAAGGGGTTAATCTTGTCTGTGGTGGCTAGGACAAGGTGTGATGGCATCCAGTTGCAGCAACACAAGTTCATGTTTCTTATTAAGAGGCAAAAAAATAAGGATAGTGGAGCACTGTAAAAAGTGCCCTGTGGAGATTGTGTGGAGCCTAAATCACTGTGGAACACCCTAGGCAAATCTGTAGTGACCCCTCTGTGAGGCACCAGGGGTGTACCATGTGGGACCTTGCAAACTCTGACTCTGTTCTGGGAATCCATCATTGTCTCCTGTTGAATATAAAAGATCTGGCTGATTTATGAGATACAAATGCTTTGGCAATGCATATTGGATCAGCAGGGAGCTGAACAGAGATCTTTAGTCAGAAAGAGCCTCACAGATTCCTACAGAAGTTCAGTGCAAGCATTTCAAAATCCAATTCCAAGCTTGAAAACAATGGCTAGACTCAGTCATGTATAAGGAAACCTCAAGCTGCTGGTGGAATACTTAAACAATGAGCTTGGTGCTAATACCTTGCACTGACCTGTGTCAGGTAGGGGCTTACATGTTGTGTCCAGCTCACCTTGGAATTCAGCTTCAGTTAGCACAGTCCTGCCCTCTGTGTTTTTGCAAGTCTTCCAGGTACCTGATCCCTTGATACTGAGGGCAGCAATGACTACATAGGCCATGATAGAAAGGCTTAAAATCTTACCGTGAGCATTTGTCTGGGCTTTGTCTGGGAGCTTTTTTGGCTTTACAAGTTGTGTAAACTGGTTCCCAATGGCAGACAATGCTGTAGCTCTCGTAATCTGCTGTAGAACAAAGCAAGATTTTTAACTGCTGATGGTTGAAAGTGAGCATATGCAGAGAATAACTGTGTTTCAGCCTAGTTTAGCCTGGAGAAGTGGGGCCTGATCTTTAGCTTCTAACAACTTGCATGGCAATTCCATTCTTGTCCTTCTGTGTTTGCATACCTCTTCACCTTCCCTACATGTTACAGAATATTTGGTACTTAGATATTTGTGTTGCTCTTTTTTATTTTTTTTAATCTCTGTAACTGTCCTATCTTTTCAGATTTTCAAGTACATCATGTCTTTTTGCCTGCACTTTAAATATTTACAAAGTAAAATGTCCTGATCTTGCCTACTGATGTAAAAGTGCTAAATGTTCTGAGCCCTATATAGGTCAGAGGGAATTCCCTTACCCAACAATCCCATCTGTGCAGTATTTCACTTCTAATCCCAAAGTATTCCCTGAGGATTCCTGTCATATACTCTGCAATGCGTCATCTTGCCGACGGGAGATGTGGCATACATTTTTATATTGCTTTGCAGCTTCTTAGCAGGACGGAGTTCATTTAAAAGCAAGTGCTCCAGTGTAGCAGAAAGAGCTGATGAGAAAAGAGTGTGGTCAGTCTAGACTGCAGAATGCAGAGTTCACTTGAGCTTTTATAGGTGAAGATCTATTTTCACCTGTCTCAGTCACAGCCAATTCATGATCTCATTTCTTGGTAATGAAACCTCACATCCTGCAGCATTACTTGTTCTGCAGTACAGCAAATTGTGCTCATAAATCCTGGGCATGACAGGAACAGTTTTATCAACCTGTAAATGCTGGAAATTTTGGGTTCTCTTTTTTTTTTTTTTAACATGTTTTCAGGATTTTCAACTCTGACCTTCCTAAAAGTGCCATAAAATCCTATCTTGCCCTCTATTCTACGCTGAATTTGAGTAGAGGTACGTTTAATTTGTGTATTCAGATGAAGTCGATCAAGTCATATTTCAATGTAGTTTCTTCCTCTGCCAGCCAAAAAATTGGCAAATGGTGGCTGTCATTTTCCACAAGAGATCAGTCTGAATGTCAAGCCAGCCACCTTGGCTCATTACCACATGTAGGCTTGAGTTTACACATTATTCTGAAAAACATGTGTCTTAACAGAAATAGGCACATCACTTCAGTAAGTTCCTACAGGCCTAGGGGCTTCCTAAAACAGTGAATGAAAAAACTCAGAGAAGCATAACTTTCCTGTCTGTCTTTATCCACTTAAGTGGTGGAAATAATGGAGTGACAGCAATTTCACTTTCCTGTGTTTCTCAGCAACTTGCGTGATGAGAAAGATGGTGTGGTCTGGTTGTTTTTTAACCCATTCTTAGCGATGCCTGTTAGACTGAGCTGTATATTCACTGAACAAGAGAGGCATGTATATCTAAATTACAAAAACCCACCATTACATTTGAAATACTTTTGTAGGCAAATTTAGATGGGAAGGGAAAGGAAATGCTGGGAAAGCCTAGACAATGGCAAAGACGTGGTGGGAGATGTCCTGTGTCACCAAGTGCAGTTCTGAATAGGCCAAAGAGGTTTAAATCATTCTAATGCAGCACCCCTGCTCCTGTGGTGCTGACTGCTGAATTCTTCACAGATGCTTCAAGCTGCTTGTGCTGGTAATAACCTTGGCTATGTGGTGATACCAGCTGGAGGCTGAGTGGGCATCGCAGCTCCCTGGCTCAGCTGCCATGCGTGGACAGGCTGGAGTCTGAGTGGCGAGTGGTGTGATAGCCGGATGCCATCTGGCTGAGTCCTCAGGCTGTGAGATGAGCCACTGTCCTGCTGCCAGAGTAAAACCAGCGCAGACAGTTGCATCTGCTCGTCTCAAGATTTTGAAAAAGTGACCAGTATTGAGCAGCATGGGGAAAGGAAGGACCAAACTCTGTTTTACATGGTGGAAAAGACTTTGTAGTCCTTGCACAAGTGAAGAGAGAGAACTGCTTGGGCTAGACTTGTTCTCTGCTGCTTCTTTTCAGATGAACAGTTTTCCCTGGTGGTTGTGGAGGTTACCAGCACACAGCTCTCCTGCAGACTAGAGTAGCTCTACCGACATTTCTGAAGTTGGAGGCAAAATTATCTTAGTGTCTAGATGATGTATTACAAGCACAAGGGATGTGTAATAGGGTCCTTGTGCACTTGCAAGCATTTCCTTGGCCTTGGACCAGTTGGATCAGTTGCATGTTCCCTTTTCAGATTTCTGTCCCCTTTCACACCTACTATCCTCACACAGGACCTAGCCTGGGTGTCCCAAAGTGTCACTGGAGCTCCCTGGGAGTAGATACTCAGAAGTGCATCGTGAGTAGGCTCTAGCTTAAATTTGTGGTACTTAAGAAAGTCTCCTAGATCTGCATTGTGAGTGTTAAAATACATTCCTTGAACAACATGAAGCAATATTGGTGCCTGTCTTCTGCCTACCACACAAGGAGACAAGATTTGTGTTTAGTGACACTGATTTGCCATTTTCCTAAGGGTAGTGAGGGAGGGATTCTTCAAGGATAGCTGTGAAATTGTTCTGTGAACATTGAGTCTGCATAGTCTAGAAGTGCTGGGTGTCCTAATTGAGCCATTCAACTCTCATGAGTCTTTATATCTGAAGTACAGTGGATATTTATTGTTGTTAGTGTATGCAATGCATGGGAACATTTTCACACTCATGTTCAACATCTCTGCCTGAAAAAATTCCACAACACAACTTGGTTAGTGAGTGAAGAGGTTTAGGATGTGTATTTCTTGAGAGGAGGGTTGAGTAATAATATAGCCTTGGGCCAGCTGAAGGAAGTCTGGGGTACCTGCTAGGAGAGGATAATCTGCTTTCCACCCCTCCGCTGTGTACTCACTGAGGGGATGAAGTGCCTCAAGAGTGAATAGAGGAAGAGCTTGGGAACAATTGAAGGGTCTGTGGGGAAAAGCCTCTGTGAGAGCTCAGTGGAGCTGGAAGCAGGTACCTGGAGGCAAGGACTATGCTCAGCAGGCCTTGGACTGGGATTGCTGATGGTGGTTATGGGGTCCTGTGGTGCCTGCCACAGAGCTCTCCAGCCCTGCAGAGCATGGTCAGCTCAGTGCTTTCCTTGAGGACAGCAATTGTGTGACTTCAGAAACAGCTGCATTGTTGCTGACCCTCCCCAGCCCCCACTAGCCCATACTGAGGGCACCACAGGGACCATGGTCAACATTACCATGTAGATGGATAGGCTTGGCAGTAGGGGATGTAAGCTCCAAACATCATACCTTGCAAAACCAGGCAGATAAAGCTGCTTTCAGCTACACAAAACGCTCCTTTTTGCTCTTACCCATTATGTTTGTTCCTGTTAAGGCAAAGGGGAAGAAAAAAATCATGTATGACTACCTGAATGGTTTTCTTAATCGTGTAATGTTTCAGGAGGTGTCTGGTGTTATACAAAGGGAAATAATCGAATCCTTCCTGGCATCTGTCATTCAGCTGTGTTTCTGAGGGACAAAGCTCCAGCTCTTTCCAGAGCTAGTCTTGCAGTGTCACTGTGCTCCCTTTGGCTGCTCAGCAGTTGGAGATACTGCAGCCTTGCCCAAAGCTTGTGCTGGCAGCATTTTTAAGGTTTTGAAACCAGTCTTACATAGACATGAACTCTGATTTTGGAGCCTTTAGCAAGTTGCTGGTACACACTGGTCATAACCAAATAATGACAAGCTAACGTCTGAGCTGCTCCTATCTGTGCTGCACTCAGAAAAAAGGAATCCTTCCCCTTACTTAAACAGTGCAGCAAAAGCAGATGTCTCTAAGTGCTTCAAGGAGCTTCAAGTTTGACTCAGCCATGCCTGTATTGCCAACATACAGCTTTCCAGAAGGTTAGAAGGAAAGTTATAAATATATTTAATACATAATTCTGCAGCAACAGCAGACAAATTTTATGATTTAGGCTGTTCCTTCTGTTGGTATCCTTGCAAAAGCTTAGGCTGGTTTCTAGGCAACTGGCATTAAAAAAAAAAGTACATTTCTCTTTGTATTGCAGGCAGGAACCTTGGGAGCAGCAGAGGCCTCAGATGGTTCCCTAAATAGCACTGCTGGGGAATGAAAGTTAAAATATTGAACATTCATTGGTTAAAGATCCTGTTACAAAGGTCAGCTATCTAGGGAATATTCAAGAGTTTGGTTTCCTTTGGTGCAAAGGAAAGATTAGAAGGGAGTTTGCCTGTGTGCTGTAGATAGTACAAAAAATGGAAATTTCCTAAGATGCCTGACTGTTGAGCAGAATACCTAGGTGGGCTATATAATTGCCTTCAGGCTTAACTCTCTTTTCTTGACAGAAAGTGTGAAGTGAGGTGTTTGTCACATTAGCAAGTACAAATGTGTGCTTATAGATCTTAGAATATAAGAGGTGCTTTTAAGAGGGAGTATTTGAAGCTGCTTAACTCCAGTGCTCTAATTTGATAAACACAAGGTAAAAGAAAAGGGAGAGAGTCAGTTCCTGTGTTAAGAGAAGTAAATGTCTTAGGGGAATAATGATCATGCTGAGAGATTCACAGAAATCTCTAAATTCAGTGGAAAGCTAACAGCAAAACTACTGATTCCAGAGTTCTCAATTGCTTGCTCATCCTGTCATCTTTGTGTGTCAGTTCAAGGTCATTTATATCTAAATGGCTGTGGATCCCAGGACACGGGATATAATAATTCTTGCATTGGGATGAAAGATTTCCTCCACTTCCCCACAATCCCTTTGAAATAGTGCAGTTTTTAGACCCGGATGATGCAAGAAATACAGCAGCACTAGTTGTGGGAATTCATTTGTGTACTAAACTGCCAGGTAAATTGGGAATGAGGCTGTCTACCAACCCACCATCTTGAGGAACATTTTTCCTTCTGGCTGAAAAGTATTACCAAAGAAGCACAAGACTGGGGAGGTTTTTGGAACCTGTGCAAGAGAAGAGCAACTGTTCATGGCATGTCAAAGTCTATCAGGCATGATTTACTGTCTGGAAATTATTCTTCCTTTTACTTATATCTGTGTTTTCCTTGTCTTCTGAATATGAAACGGCTCTCTAACTTCCTTCTTTGGTTGCTTTGATATGGTGAGAGAGCAAAGGAGGGGAAAGAATGGAAATTGTGTTGGAGTAAGCTAGGAAAATGGGCATTTGGGCAGCATCTGTGGGTTTACCATAACTGATGTCAAGTTCTCTCGAGCCATTTGGAAAAGGAAGAAGGAAAATTAACTGTAGGATGTTCTGTGTTCTCTTCTGCTCATGTGGAAGCATCTTTAAGGAGTATGCTTCCATGCTTCGTTACTGAGTTAGTAAATGGGGAGTGGGAGTTGTGTTCTGTGTTTGGATAGTTGTTTTTCTTTACATTTTACTTTCGTATAGGATTCAAAGCCATGGCTGCCATAATTACATAGGGGATGGTGTCCTCTCCATCCTTTTTCTTCCCCAGTAGCTTCCTTGTGATTCCTTGCTGGAGATGAAAGGCCAAATGAGACCTAGTGTTTTGAAGTCCTTGGGAACTGGTTCTAGTGCAGTCATTATAATCCAGCAATTAGCAAGTTAAATAGAAACAACATAAATCCTGGCTTGAATTATTATGTGAGCCCCTCTGAAGCTTAGAATCATGAGTAGGAAGCATGTACTCACTTGGAATTCAATTTCTGCTCTTCTCAAAACATGCCTCACCAATAAATCAAATTATTATTGCCTTGCAGTGAATCTCACAAACAATGCACTTGGCTGCCTGGTCCACCCACACTAAGTGAAACAATATGTACATTTTAATTACCAGATTATTTCAATGTTGCACACACACTGTTTCATATTAAATATTTTTATAAACCAATGATATTTGTATTCAATAATGAGTGTTTGATATTTTTTCCTGGTTATTTATGTCTGTAATTAGTATCTCTAAGAAACCTTGATATTACATGTCATGCCAGTCTCCCCTAAGTAAGGTCACTGTGGGAGTGGGATATTATTTCTCCTGTCATTCCTTGACTAATGTTTTCGTCATCTCTATAAAATATCTGCTGAGTAAATTTTTCAAGGTGAAATTATATAATATCTCTTGAATTTTTAAAATGCAGCTGGGGAGAAAGGCTTCATGTCACCCTGTTCCTAAAACCACTTCTGCTCCATATGTTTAGTTGCAAATTTTATAAACTTGTTTAAAATGACATAACTTTGTAAATGTTTCAGAAGCAGTGTGGAAACTGTGCCTCTTGCTCTGTAAACCCGTGTTCAGAAGCTCCTGAGTGCATATGTAATGAAGTGACTCCACACCTGAGGTGTTTGGGTGTAGGCACAAGGTGGGATGTTCTGCTGCGCAGCATTCAGTAGTCACTGCTTTGCAGTGGCCTCCTGAACAGGCTTGGGACAGGACAGACATGGGGAGGGCTCTGTGGTTTGAGGGTATTGGAGGCTGTGGCATTGGCTTGTTCTGCAGACAGCAGGGAGGGAGCAGAATTCAAGAGGAACTGGCAAGGAATGGGTTGTGTCACTTCTCTTCTGGTGTAGACCTGGGAAGATTCTACAGCTGTGGCCCAAAATAGGTCTGTCACTGCTTTGGTTTGTGCTAGTGCTGGTTGTGCTAACCCACAGGAGAGCTGCCACCAGCTCCCAGGTGCCTCCTGCTTTCCCTGCAGTTGCAGTGCTGGTGGGGAGCTGAGAAATGACCACTGGGTTGAGCTTGTGTCTGTTTTTGCAAGCGTTGTCTCTGGACAGTGTATGGTCTTTTGCATATCTGGCCTTTGCAGTTCACTTTTGCATGGTGAGATGACAAGGGTTGGTGGGGTTCAGCTGTCTATACACTGGCTGTCACAGTGCATGTTGTCCCCCTGTCACGTTTATTTATTTCTGGAAGCACCTGTGGGGCTGGAATATAGGTAGGAGGGCAAGAAGATGATATCCAGCCTAGGTCCCTTAGGGAGGTATGCTTGGATCTCCAACGCGTCCATCGTGCTGCTGGGAATACCAGCTGCTTTCAGTGCAGGTAGCATTTTGTGAGAGAGGGGAATAAGATGCCAGTAAAACCTGAGACACCACTTGTTCTGAACAAATAGGTGTCAAGAGAGGTTCGTTCTGAGGGATGCTAGTCACCTCGTAACAACAGAGCACAGCAGTGTGTTTCTTCCTATACCTCAGGGTTGAATTACTTGTCTTCATTTGTGAGAGGGATGGAGTAATGGTTCAAGCTCTAGGACAAAGTTTATTGATTCCCGTCCTTGGTCTGAGACAAGCTTCCTTCTGGCTTTAGGCAAATGGTGCATTTTGAATTTTAAATCAGCAAATGTTTCCTCACTTTTTCTGATCATGCCTGATGCTCTACATAAGTGGGAGCAACCTGAAGAAAACAGGGCGTGCTGCTGCTCTTGTTCAGACCACAAGGCAGGTACCCAAGCTTTTCAAGCACGAGGATTTGCTCCGTGCTGTGTTGGTTATGAAACCCCTCTTTGCCTTAACGTGGGCATGGCTGGTATACATCTGGTTTTCCATTTTCCCAGGTTCCCTTCCATGCAAATTCCTAATCAAGCTTTTGAATTCAGTAGCAAGAAGAGGACCTTCAGTTCTGTGGAGGAAGGAGCTGGCAGGCACAGCCCTGTTTCACTTTGGTGTGGTGTGAGGGGGGAAAGTGCTGATGAGCAGTGGCAATGTGAAGCTGTGGTGTTGCTGCAGGGGATTGCAGCAGTCACCAGACCCATCAGCCTGTGCTGGTCAGAGTTCTGGTAGGGAGAGCCCCTGGGGGTCAGGAGGAGATGACCAGGACCTGGTATGAAGGAATAGCAGAGCATTTGACTTTGCAAACTTCTGTTGCTGCTCTTCTGTGATATGGAAAGGCCATGACTATTCAGTGTGTTTCTGAGCAGGAGCATTGTGTCTTGGACTGTGTGGAAGACTTTGGGAGGAAACAGACATGGAAGGAGAAATTCCAAGAGAATAAAACTTCCCCTTGAGCTTAAGCATGAGAAAATTTGAGTGGATCAGGGGTCAGTAGTGAGGAAGGTTTAAACGTGAGACAAACTGTGGTTCGGGTGGGATGGGCTAAGGGACTCTGGTAGGGCAACCCCTGTCACCTCCTTACTGTCTGACACGATCTTCTCATCACTAACTCAGACCGGAGCTTTCTTCATTCCCCTTTAAATCATCTGAAATGCAGGAGCCATGAGTGTGTGCTGTAAAATGCAATGTTTGCAGAGCACATCGGATCAAAAGGGCTGTGTAAGTGCTAATCTTAAAACCATCCTCATTATTGGTAACCTAACACCAGAAAGACAGCAGGAGTTTTATGGGCTTTCTTTCTAACACGTGCTTGGATCACCCACTGAACAGTGGATTGATCTGCAGTTGCTTGCTCCACCCTTTGTGTGGTGGGGTCCCAGCTGCTTTCTTGTATGTCCTGGAAATGGAGAAGACACAAAGAACCTATTGAGCAGATTACTTTAGCTGCACATACCTCTCTGAGTGGAGTTGGCCTAAAATGTGAATGTACTGGAGGATAAGCTCTTTATGATCTTTTCTGGCTTCCTGGAAGATGGTTGTATGCAAGGAAAACTACAGCAGAATTCTTGTGTATTGGGAGGGCAGAGTTAAAATAACCAGTGCATTGAGAGCTAAGGAAAACTGTTTCTTGTGAAGTGCACAGCCAGGGCTGCTTCTTTGGCGTGTTTCCTGTGAGCGTGGGAAGAGTGTGTGTTTGTGTGCGTGTGTGTACACACATGTCTGTGTGTGGAGGTGGGAATAAAGTTGCTAACTTGTTGCTGACATGTGATTCTTTTTCTCCATAGCACTTCTTTGTACATGCCACTGCAATATTTTGCTTGGACTCTCAACAGCATTGTCTAATCAGCCTTTTTTATTTCCTCCTCCTCTCTCCCACTCCTCCAGTCGGCATATGCTGTGTCAGTGCTCAAAGAGTGCGCTAAACTGCGACCTACAGATCCCACCGTTCCTCTTCTGGCTGCCAAGGTCTGCATTGGGTCACTGCACTGGGTAAGCAAGCTGATGCAATTCTTATTATGTAACGGATTAGGTGCTGCAGTGGCAGTGCCACAGTGTAGTTGCAGTGGGGAGAAAGGGAATCCCTGCTAAAAATCATACACACGTGTGTGCCTTTTATAAAAAATGAAAATCCCTGCAAGAAATTTTGCAGTGAGTCATTAAAATGTATTTTGCTGGCACATTAAAGAAAGGAGGAGGGGAGAAAGCTGTAACAGCCGTTCTGAGGACTGCTGCTTCAACTGGGTGTCACGTTGAATCGGCCATTCTTGTAGCCCCTGGAAGACACACGCTGATAGTTACAAGTGGACTGTTAGACAGTTCAGGTCTGCTGGACAACTCAGTCCTTTGTTCTTGAAGTTGCTGTGTCAGTGTTTTGGGGCCTGGATGTGTTAATGTACGCCCCAGAAGCAGAGTGGGAGTGGAAGTTGGTGCCCGTGAAATTCTGATTATCCAAAGGAGCTGAAACATCTGTCACTCTTTTGCTATTTGGTTTAATTAACTAAACGGCAGCCTGCTGTTCTCACCTGTCCTCACCACGAGGTGTCCCTGCAGTCAGTGAAGGATTACAATTGCTAAATAGAAGTAAAACACAGATGCAAGAAAACATGAAAGAAAATACCAGAAGAATCTGCACAGACCTTGGTGAAAAGTTGTAGAAGCCAATTTGCTGTTGTTCTGTTCTCTTACCCCACCTCCCCCACCTTCTACATCCCTGTCTGATGAAAGCTGGTGTTCAGCTAAGCTTGAGTTGTATTAGTTCACACCACCATCAGGGAGGATGTCTGGTTATGTATGTTTTTGAATGAATTATGCTGTTCGAACTATAATGGTTAAGCATATATGTGAGTCAGCAAAAACTGGGCAGCATCTTTTTCTAGGAAAAATCTTCAGGTCTGAGGGCCTTCAGGGAATCCTTGCTGAACTGCCCAGCCTACTTCTGCTCTACATTTGGAGCAATTTAACTCCCTTGTACCCACAGCTCAGTCTCTAAATTTTGAAGGCTGAAAGTCATTCAGTGATACAAAATAACATTCACAGTGAATGTTATTTTTAAAATAAAGCAAATAAGGTTTTTTCTGATTCTGAGATGTTAAAACAGTGTGAAAGCCAGGCATTACAGCTGTGTTGGATGCTGTTCTTAGTATGTCTAATGAAGTTTTCAAAGCACAGCTAGCATATAAAAATACCTTGTTACTTTGAAAAGACAATGAGACTATAATGCAATTCCAGCTTGGGCAATCCAGTATCTCCAGACTTCTCATACATGGCAGAGCTGATAAAACAACTGGCTAACCCTAGAAAGTAGGAAAGGCAAGGGAAGAAGAGAAAATGAGCTGGTTTTGATTATTTCAAAACAAGAGTGGTTTGTTTTTTTCAATGTACTGCTTTTTTATTGCTTTTCAGTGTTATTCAATCAGACTCTGGCTCAGAACTGGGGGGCATTATGAAATAAAATTATGATTTCACAAGAGGGTAATTTTACTGCAGTTATCTAGAGCACAGCCTTATGAATTAAAACCAAATTAAAGATATTCCCCCCCCCCTCCTTTCAGTCAGTGCCCTGTGCTTTACCCTCATACCAAACTTGATGATGATATAGAAGAGTTTTAATTAAGGGGAGTCAGAGGGAAATAAGAGCATCTCTTAAAAGAACTGAAATGATAGGTTCCCACATCTCTTAGTCAAAGGGGTGCTTCTGATATTACTGGCAGACTCCTGTGCCTAATAAAGACCTTCCTGCTTAGCAGAGCTGTTTTTCTAAATGTCATCCTTACAGTAATTATTTGCATTTAAATTACATGGCAATCAAATCAGAATTGAATAATTTAAACTGGAAGTGAACAGGCTGATCAATGCCAGTATAAATAGAAAGGAAGATAGACATGGGACAGGAACAGTCTAATGGACAAATATTAGCAGTTACAAATACTCAAATACATCTTCCTTTTCAGAACATATAAAATATGATTAATTTTTCAATTAGGAAATATATCTGTGTACTTGATTGCTGGCGAGGCAGGAAAAGGGTGAAATCAGATCACCATTTATCCAAATGAAGCAGCTAATTTATGTCCTGCATCTGTCTACTGTGTGGTGCAGTATTGTAGCCAGCTTGTTTATAGCCCATGGGCAAGCAGTACTTTAGTCTTCTTTCAATTACTAGCAGTAAGAAAAACCCCCAAACACAACATTTATGCAGATGGATAATTGCAGAATGTCATGAGAAGCACAGAACAGTTTCTTTCATGATTAATCTAGTGATCACTTAACTCATTTTGCTGGCTTTGACAATGGTGTCTCAGCACACTTTAAGAACAGGGAAACCAGAAAATTAATTGAAATGTACTATAGCGATTTACAACATTGAGGATGCTCAGATCACATCTATGAAATAATCTCCCAGTGCAGAACAAATCAAAGTGAAAACATGGATGCATTCATGCAGTGCCATGCAAATCAATATGTAATAGAGCCTGATGCAGAAGAGAACTGAGCTTCCCCCAGCTTCTGTTGTGGCAGTATGACCAGATTATTAGCTGATGTAAGTTGGTAGTACTCCACTGGCATGTTAGTGGTACCATGCTGGCTTACATCAGGAGGTGATCTGCCCCATCAACCACTAGGTTTTAGGATTGGGCCTGTGGTAAACAACTGAGTGGTATAAGCAATGTTTTGGCTACGTTTTTCAGAGTTACAGGTTTTCCAAAACAAAAACCAAAAAACCAGTGTAAACAATAAATCAGTACTTTATTAATTCTAAAGCTTAAGCCAGTAGACTTGGAGGACCAGAAAAGCTTCAAAACTAGTGCACATACGTAAACCACATTTGTATGGTCAGGATGCAGTCAGACCTGTATAGCAGAGTTGGAACTTTTGTTTTGTATCTAAACCATTACACAGGTGTTTTAGATGTTTTTGTAGTAGGCTCAGAGTTACTTTTGAGACAACATGCTGCTAAACCTTCCAGCTTGCTGGGGTTTCAGCATAACAGTTTGCTGAACTTGCATGGGGATGATTCTATCAAGCAAACATAAAGCCCATTTGTGTTTAGCCAGCTGTCTTTTAGCTTTCCAGAAGGCACTATGAGGTCTTTGACTGTTGTAGGTCAGTGTATTGTTTTAAATTTCCATAGGAAAGTTGAAGTAGCTTGCACTGGAACATGTCCATACTGAGGTTGCCTTGCCTTGCTCCACTATAAATTCAGAGTTGTGCTCACTAAAAGGCTTGCTACAATTTCCTCTTTCACTCAGCCTTCCCTGGCACGGCCTCAGCAGAATGCTCACTTGCCTATTTTGGCAGTGACTTTGAGTTGCAGTATGAGTTGTTTTTAATATTTTAATAGTACAGTACTTGTAATTTCGCTACTAATCTAGGTTCTCCAGGATCCTGTTATGGCAGGTGTTGTGAAAATACTAAAAACGGAACTTCTGCCTATAGGCAAGTGTTAAATACTGAGTTTCTCCATTTTAGGAGCCTTGTTTGAGGCATTTAGGGTTACTCTGATGCTTTCTTTTGCCTTTTACTCCATTGGTCTTAATGGAGGCATGTTGAAAATATTGTAAATACACATAGAGCAAAATGAACTGTAGTCCTAGGATAGGTTTGAATCTTCTAGAGCTCTGCTCTGACAGAAAGCAGGAAGACATGAGGCATGTTCTTACAATTTTCATTGCCCCACAGTTGATATAATAGCAGTAGTGGTGGCGTGCTAAACTTGGGTAGCATGAAATGATGCTAGTATTATCATCTAATTTGAGCTTTTCAAAGGACTTCATCCCATGGTGAAAGCTGCAGGACAGGATGGTGCTGTACCTCAGATATTTCCCTCATTTCTTTCAGCTAGTATGCGCAGCAAAGCGCTCTGCTGCAGCACTTTGCTGGGAGGACAGAGATCATGCCATCAGTCAGAGAAAGGGAGAGGAAGTGGTGTTGGGCCAGGGTAGACTGTGCATGGAGTCATAAAAACTGAGTAAGACATACCATGAGGTCAGGACGTCACGGTGTGTGTGTCGGGGGGGTTGGCAGGATGTAGATTTAGAGCTGCATACTTCTGAGGTAACAGCTTGTCATTCATTACTCTCACAGACCACTTAATCAGAGAGTGCTTCTCTCCCCTTCTGTCTGTTGTTGACCCTGCCACTGTAGATAATAAATGCTGTGCATGTGCTTGTACCCAGTCACTTAGGAGCCCTGGAGTTGCCTGGAAATGCTTAGGTCTTAGTGCAGTATGAATAATATTAAAAGATCAAATCTAGTCCCACTACTGGAGTTACTCTGCCTGCTGACGGACATCCGAGAGGATCGGCATCACCAGGGTGAGAGGCTGCTGAGAAAGCAGGGAAGGGCAAGAAGCTGCTAGGTATTTCTTCTGTCTTTTAACAGATGATCTTGATTACATCACCACTGCTGTTACTGGGGCAATCCCATGGGTTTTAGATATTAAAAATGACCAAGAATTCTGTATTCTATACATTGCCTTTGTGAACAAACCACTCTAGCTACAGTGGAGGAAAGGCCCGAGTATTCCTAAGTGCTGGGGGCTGAGTTTACACAGAGTAAATTGGTGGGCTTAACAATGCTGACACAAAGGGCAAGTGCTGACTAGACCAGCAATAGAAAGCGAAGGACTTTTTTTCTGACGTATGTAACATGATTAGCTTTGTGTGCTGTAAACAGCTGTGGGACAAAACCTTTTCATTAGACTATGCCTTATAGACCACTTTCTTCCTATGCATTTTTCCTCTTAGCATTCTCATTTCACAATATGTATATTCTTCTCTTTGAATTAGTCTCTATAGCTACAACCCAGTGTGATGGAAATGGTAAGAAGAGGTCAATTCAACTAGTTAACGTCATGTGTAATTTTGTATAGATACCCGTTCTGTAGGATTTTGATCTCTTAAGTGATTGGGTATTCTGAAGTGTCACTGGTGTCCAAATTCACCTGCTTCATTAACCTTGTCTGCTGTCCTAAGTCCAATGTCATTTCATGTACTTCCTGCCTCTTCCTTTGCGTGCTCCTCTTTTTTGGCACAATAAAGTGCTGTTGTCATGCTGCTGTACATCATTGATTTGTTTGTCCTTAGTAACACTAAATGTGTGCTGGTGAGAAGTGCAATTCCTACTTAGTCCTGGAAGCTGTTGATTCAGTGGGGTAGGGCTTGAGCTTTTCTAAAAACAATCTGGGTGGCAGTTGGACACCAGCTGGGTGGCACTAGGCCAGGGGACAGCACCTGCTGTTCTCCACTCCCTTGCAAGTATGCCTCCGGGCTTGGCTTGAGCACACACCAAAACCTGTGGCCAAATAACAGTGGTGGCTGGAACAGCCACTCTCTGTACCAGGGGAAATATCCCTCAGGGTAGCACAGCTAGCAACTGTTCTTTTTCTAGCAAATATAAAGGAGGAAGTGAAAGGGGAAAAAAACGCAGCCAACCCCACAGTATTACATCTCATTGGTGTCAGTTCACAGTTTGGCAGCCTGTCTCACTCCAGGTGCCAGGTGTTTGCTTTCTGGTGTGATGGAGGGGTTGTTTAGCTAGTGCTTCCAGGTGCCTCCTGGTACTTTATATAGCTGGAGTTCAAAATGCAGAAAGTTCTTCTTAGGTTGTTTCTCCCCCATGCCTTCTTTCTTCCATGCAGGTCTTGGAGGCAGGGAACTTCTCCCTGCAACCTGGGATGCTGCTCTTCTCTCCACCAGCTTTTCAGTGCAAAATATGCAGAAAAATGTAAGAACAGTAAGGGCCAAGTTGGAGGTATGGCTTTGAGACTTCGGTTTTTGTTGCTTCTAAGAGAATAACAAGTGGTAGGCTGTGCTGGTTTGGCCAAAATCTAGCAATATGCCCTCTGAGAGAAAACCAGGTTACAACCACCNCCTTCCCTCCTCCCTTTCTCATCTCCACAATACAGACTGGAGACATCCCATATCCTTAAGGACCCCCACAGACACAGCTCTACTGGCAGATCACAGCTCAGGCTCACTGCTGGTCCCTCACTCGGGTCTGTGGAAGGGGAGCTTTTATCCAGACTGCAATCTGGTAGTCCTTGCAGTTTAGTTGGTTACCCCAAGTGTGTGCCAAGGGAGTTACTCCTGTTTCAGGTAGTACTTTCCAGATTCACAGCTGGCTAGGCCATCCTCAAGACTGATGCACTGGAGAGTTGAAACCTCACAGTGGGTGATGCAAGTGAAAGGTTTGGCTTTTCACACTTGCCCAGAATGATTGAAGAGTAGGAGAATGGGAGAAGAGGGGGCAGATGGCTGCCACAGCAGGGCTGGCAGGGGAAGTGTCTGAGTGCTGTAAGAAGGAAAAAAGTAAATGTTCTCATAAACAGAACCAGCTGTGCTGGAGTTTGTGAGGCCACTTATTTTCAAAGCAAACTTCAGCTGACCTAAGTTTGCATTCATAAGAATCTTTGTGGCTGGTCAAAGTGCCACCACTAGTGTTTAGTATGAATAAATGTTTGCAAGAATGTGCTAGTGGTGGTGTTTCAGCCTGAACTCTGAAAAGCTGCAGTTTTAATTATACATTTCTTAGATTAATCTGATACTGATAGGTGGCCTTGGGTAACTGGCAGGCAAGAAGGCTGAATGGTGCACTACTGATTTATGCATTGTCTCTGAGATCAGGTGACCACTCAGAGAAACAGTGGAGCAAAATTTCTCCTATTTTACACGTCTTCATTTCACCTTCAAAATTTTCATTTAATCTTTTTTTCCATACACTCTATCCACCCCTACACTTGTTCACTAGTCATTAGAATTCCTTGTATAGATCTTTTCTTTGTCTAATGGAGACTTCTTGGATGAAGGTGTGTGTGGGGAGAAGAGGAGAAACAATGAAGAAAGAGAGTGGGAATATAGCTGTTTATGGTGGCAAAGAGGTGCATAATGAATTTTCAGGCTGCAGAGATTTCATGTCTTACATAAAAGTTTCTGAGAGATGAAGAATTCAGTTATAGTTTTATAGGAGGGTTTTTTGTTGTTCATTCGTGGGTTTTGTTTTTTGGGGTTTTTTTTTCTGTGTGGCAAGCCATGGGCCACTTCCTCCATTTTCCTAGGCTCTGGTACAGAACACATTTCAGTATGGTGTAGGGAGCTTGGTAGGGCTACTGACAGGTTAAGAAATCTTCTGAAACAAATCTCAGTCTTCCTGATGTGATCAGAGTTTAATGGTCTCTTCTGAACATTACTGAAGTAGGTGGGACTGTTTCCAGTGGTTTTTGTAGGCTTTGGATTATACCCTCAACGACAGGCCTTGCAGTTTAGTTGGTAAGTCCAAGTATTCCACAAGAGGCATTCCTGTGTCAGTGGTTTCCACAATCACGGGCAATTAGCAAGACTAATGCTTTCATAGTGCTTTCAGAAAAGGGTTTGATGGTAACATTTGTGTTCATCATTGGAATGACTGATCTGAGGTTACAGAAATTGGGGAACTGTTGTTCTACATCTAGTTTGAATTCTGTGGCCTCAGGGAGTTGTACCAGGGAGGAAGAAATTCAAGCAGAGGAGATTTGCTTCTTCGCTTGCACTTTTCAGCCTTTCCTCAGGCTCACGTTAGCAGTAATTTTTTTCTTATGTTTGATATCATCTAATGAATCCCAGGTTGTTTGTTTATGAAGCCATTAGTTAATGCTGTCACCTGAATATTTTCAAGTGATGTGACTAGGAGGCCCATTGACAGGATGCTACATCAAGTCAAGTAGATTCTGTTCATAGGCAGCATATTAACAGATCACTGCAGAAGGGAAATTTATTGTCTAATGTTGCATTTTAATTCCAGTTTGTTACAGGTGAGTCATTTTAGGTGTTTAAGGAGCCATGAGGTGCTGAAGTCTGACAAAGCTGAGTATTAAGAGGGTACACATCCACAGTACTTGTGTCTAAACCAGCTGGATTTCAAACAAAAACATACTTTCTCAAAACTAAGCAACCCCATCCCATAAAGTCAGTTGTCATATAATAAAAGTTTCCAAAAGGAGGATTTGTCAGATAGTGTAATGGTGTCTGCTTCTTGATTAAGATTGACTCTGATTATGGTTGACAGGATCTACATAGTGTCTTGTACAGAAAGGAGATCTTCCTGTAGGCTCTCTCTTTCAAGCATTGCTTAAGAGTTTTGCCAATATCTCTCCAACCCACACCTTTGAAGGTATATACAGTCTACAAGTCTTAGTCTTTTCTACTTAAAATGGGTGAGTGATGTTAATGAGAGTTTAAAGTTAGAAATGAGAAACCCTCCATTCTGTAATAAAATATTTAACTTATTCTTTTTGTTTAAAATTACCATTAACTCAGGTTTTACAGATGCTGATAGATCTGTGTGGAAAGGAAGCTGGAAAGGAGGGTTGTGAGGAGCAGGCTGTGCTGTAGTAGAAGAGACCAGCTTACATATTTAATCATTTTGGAGGCTGATCCTGAGAGATTGTGACTGCTCTCTCCTCCAATTACTATCTATAGTATAAAGTGCATTTTCAGGGAAACTGTGTCTTTGCAAAAGATGCAGAAAGTGGCTAGTGCAGCAAGAGCTGCCAAGGTCTTGTGGTAGTTCAGATCAAAATTCTTGTCCTGAAATGTCTGTGTCCTTGTGGCAGCAGAACTGCAAGCAGCAGCTGAGAGCTTTCAGTGAAGTTAGTGCTTTCCTGTTTTACTCTTGTAGTGGTAAAAGAAAGTAAAACTTGCTACAGTTTAAAAAAATCAGACAGCAAAACCGAATGGTGATCTTTGTAGGAAGAAACCTTAGACCTTTCCATCTAGTGCTAGGATAGCATATTAGTAGTCCAGCTGATCCAGCATTTGTATTTAAGGTTGAATGATTGAAATGTACCCGAAGGGAACTATAAAATAAGACAGTGTCCTTGATTGATCTTAAACATCTGAAAAGAGTTTGGGGTGCAAAACCCAAATCTTTCTCAAAACTCTGCATGTGCACCAAGTCTGCTAATCTGACCTTCATCCTCCTTTTTATGAGTGTTCACTGAGATCACTGAAAGCCCTTGTGTGGATGGCTCTCAGATCACTTACAGGTAAGCTTAATGGTAAATTTTATTGAAGCAAGTAGAGCGGAAATGCCTGTAAGTCTCAACCTACCTCTTTTGCAGCTGGAAGAAGGAGAGCGCTTCGCTAAAATGGTGATAGACTTGGGTGAGGATGCTGGAGAGTCCCTGGCAAAGGGTTACCTGGCACTGGGCCTGACTTACAGCCTTCAAGCTACTGATGGTGAGTTACCTTGTTTGTCAAGTGTGTTGTATGTAGAGCATTTGTCTGAAGTCTTCAGTGCAAGCAATGGAAGTCTATCAGAAAATCTGCTTTCAGTGCTGACTAGACATGAAAAACAATCAGATTGCAAGATAAATGGGAACTGTTCACTTGCTCATAGGACTGCCTTCTGTGGTAATAAAAGTGAGGTTTTTAGGTAAAGGAAGAAATGCAGGTCATTACTTAGGGGGTGATAATCTGAGTATAGCTGACAATGTTTGGTGTGCTTTCCTTGAATATTTGTAATACATTTGTTTCACTTATTTACACAACAAAAAGTCAAACTTTCCATCTGTTTTCATATTTTTGTCACCCACTCATAAATCATAAAGAAATACAATCCGAGAACTGGAGTCAGAAATGCCTCACTTCAGTTCCTGGCGTGATACTGAGTCCCCACAGAGATTCAACCTCTCTGTGAAGTCGTTTCTTTTTCTACTTAGAAGTAAACAAGATAAAAATATCTACCTCACTGGTACGTGTGGATGCTGACTAGAAACAGACCACTGAATGTAAGAAGTATTTTATTTTAATGCTGCTTACTTGGATCTTGAATGAGTGGCCAAGGGGCTCCTGCAGATTTGGTGCTTTGTAGTTAGAAGGGCTTGAAGTATTTGGGAGAGTTCTAGCTCTGACCTTCATCAAGCTCACAGGTGGGAACAGTCTTTGCTTATTCTATGACTTCTAACACAGGTAGAAGGCCTTCTAACACAGTTTTTTTGAATTATGGCTGAGCTGGTGTGTTTCCTAATCATTTTGGCAGTCCTGCCCTCATGCAAGCAATGGCTTTTCTGTTGGTTAGGTTCCGTAGAAACAAACCAACTTCTTCCAGCAAAGAATCAAATCTAAAATTACTCCATTATGTTATCATGGACTACGCTGGCCTTGCGACTTACACCAGAATTCTGCAAGGCATGTGTATGACAAAGTGTTCTTGTGCTCTTCAGTCGCACAAGTTGCTGTAGTTTTTCAGCCAGCCACATCTGATCAGCTGTTCTGAGAACTGCTTTTCATCCTGGAGGCTAACAGGCACTGCACCCCTCTCCAGTTCTCCATTTCTCTGCCTCAAAATAGTTCTCCCTAGAAAGTTCATGTCAAAAAGTATGTCCTTCCTAGCCTGAACTTTCTCTTATATATATGTATTTTAAGTCCACTAGGAATAGAGTTCTGCTTAACAGCCTAGTTTTTAAGGGCATTTTGCCTAGATGTTGTTTAAACTGTTCTAAAGCTATACAAGATCCCAGAGACTATTTTCGGAGATAGAAGGTTTTCTATGTTAGCCTCTTACCATCTCTTTGTTAACATCAGTATGAAGAGAAGGTAGTTTCTAACGAATGGAGTTGGAGAGGCATATGCTGTACTCTGGCTCTAAAAATATTTTGGTGCAGCAAAATGTGAGTTGGAAACTCTTTTTCTGGAAATCTATTCAGTTTTCAAGAGATTAGTTCAATACTGTGTCCTTTTTTATGTAAAACAAACAATCTTCACAACAACTGCCTGGGATTGTTTTCAGATTAGCCTCTGATTTATGTTTTGGAACAGTGGAATATATCTGCCTTCTCATTGTATCTCTAGCCTTGAAGGCAATAGGACAAGTCACTCAGTTATTTGAGGGAAATAGGAAGAGTATATTTCCATCTTTCAGATTATATTTTAATAAAATGTATTAAGTCCTTGAAAAGCATACTTTTGATGGTCATGAACATGGAACTGTGTTTTACTGGAAAATGTCAAATTTGCACTAGCAAGACATTTTTCATTAGCATTGTTAAAAAATAGCATATGACAGCAAGGAAGCAAAGCTAGAACATGCTGAAAGACAGCAGTTCCCTGATGTAATCCTGCCTCATGTTGTCAATCTTGTTTACCATTGTATTTATACCAGTTCTTAGTGACATATGCAGACAAGTCAAACATCTGTGTGTATGTATATGTGATTCCAATAACTTTCCAGTTGAGATGACTTTCAGTCAATCAGTATCTTCCATGGTAGCTAAGTGTTTCAGAGGCATTTGACCAGTTGTCTTCTAAAGCTTACAGCCTTCCATCCAAGTTAGGCTCTCTTATTTAATACAACCTTCCAGTAATTATTTCTGCTCCTGTGTGACAAAGGCACTGAGGAGTTGTATAAAGGCTTTTCTTTGTGATTTGCAAAAAGCTCCTGCAGGAAGTAAGACTTCCTGAAACTTACGCTGGATAGCTTCCTTATTCTTATGTCATATTACATGTTTCTTGAAATAAGTCTCATTGAAGTAGCTGAAAGATGTGTCCTCAGAGGAAGTCATTGCTACTTTTGCCTCAGTCTTAGAAGCCCAAGCCTCCTGTTCGTAGTTATTGTCCATTTTCTGCAGATAACTTTCCAATGGGTCAATGTCAAAAGCAAACCGTTCCTCTTCCTCCCATAGTTCCAGTTTTGACATAAGCTGCATTGTCAGCTTTTCCTCCCTTAGGTCTGGTGAAGAATTCACTGAAGGCAGTGAAAGGTGAGATGAAGTTAACAAAGGCTAAAGAGGAAAGACTAGGTTGAGAATGTATTGTGGAATACAAGTGCTCTTCTTATCTCACATCACCACTTCACAAATTGTGAAATCTTTTTAGATTTAGCAGTCCCTCATTCTTTTGTCAGAGTTGAGTGTTCTGTATCTCTGTTTTCATTTAGAATTTTGGTGGAAGGCCATGGATCAGGGACTGAATTAGAAACGCATTCTATCAGTCTTTGTGGATTTTACTAACAGTCAGTGTACTGAGAGCACTGGTTAATGTTAGGCCCCCCCTCCCCCTTGTTCACTAAGAAGTGAATAAATTATTAGTGAACAAACTTAGAATTTTTGATTTTGGAAATAACAGTGCATGCAATCTTTAATTATAATTCTGGGTGCTAAAACTGTGTTGTGCCATATTAGATGTCTTAACACAAGGGAATCGTTTCTGAAACTCGGTGATATTTGCAAAAGGGTGCGTGCATGTCAGTGTTTTAGTTTGGATCAGAAATGTATTTTCGAAGTCCATCTATCTGTCATCCCCACTTCTTACGTTGTGATTCACATAAAGGAACAGTTTCGCACATTACAAACTGAATTCTTTCCCACAAAACAAATGTATTACATAAATAGACCTGAGTATGCTTCAGCTGCTAATGGGTGCTCAATCCATTGGACAAGATTAGAACTAGATTCCTCTCTCCCTGTTTGTAGTGTTGATTCTGATCCTTGGCACTGTGTTTCATTCCATGCATTCACTACTCCTACTGTGCTCTAACTGCTTTTGCTAAGACAGATCTTGTCCTCCTTTGTTTTCAAATGTGACTTCAGAGCTTTGTATTTAGGTGCCAAAATATTGCTGAAGAACCTGTTGAATTTTAGTAAGGCTGGAGCTCCTTTGAAAACCCAGAGGGCTTCAGAAAATAAATCTTGGGCTGCTCAAGTGACCTTTGCAAAAGTACTGTGTCTTACGGGTTTCAGAAACTCCCCTGTGCCACTCTCCCCTTGGTCAGACTGCTTTTGCAGCTTATTTTAACTAAGTAATAAGTCATATTTTGTTTCAGTTGATGGAACTGCAGCAGCCATGCTTGCAGGAAGTAAAGTTGGGTAGGGACTGAACAATTACTTGGTGTCATCAACCTGGGAGAATGGAACATAAATTTTAGAAGTTTAATCAGACCTACCAGGTTTTGTTTCCTTAGTGCAAGCTTTGTTTTGTCTGAAGTGAGAGCTTTTCAGTGATACAAGTGGGTTGCAGATTTCTTTGAATAATTCAGGGTAGGGCATCTGCAACATCTTTGGGCAACCTGTTCCAGAGTCTTGCCACCCTCCTAGTAAAGAATTTCTTCCTGTATATAATCTAAATCTTTCCTCTGATAGTTTAAAACTAAGCCCCTTCTCGTATCACTACAGGCCCTGCTAAAAAGGGGCCTATAAAGAGTTAAAAGGGGTTAAAAACCCCCTTTAAGTATTAAAAGGCTGCAGTAAGGCCTCCCTCGACTCTTCTCTTCTTCAGGCTGAAAAACACCAACTCTCTCAGCTTTTCTGTATTGAGAGGTCTTCCAGCCCTCTGACCATTTTCATGGCCCTGTTTTGGATTTGTTCCAATGGAACCATGTCTTATGTTGTGGACGCCAGAGCTGCACACAGCACTCCAGGTGGGGGTCTCATGATAGCAGAGCAGATCACCTCCCTTGACCTGATGGCCAAGCTTCTTTTTATAAATCTCTCCCCAACTCACTTTCCATTGTTGGGGTTTTTTTCCCCCTAATTTATCTCCTTTAGCTGTAAAGGTCCTGTAAATGCATAGTTAACTTGCAGCATCAGTGCTCAGTATTGTCAAACACAAATTTCAATGTGTTCATCCATGTCAGACACAAAGCTAGAGATGGACAACCAGGTTTCCAGCTTCATGGTAGCTGGAGATGCAGTCCATATTGTGGGAGGTGGGAGTCATATGCTGTTTCCCAGTAATGCAGAGGCAAAGCTGACTAGCTGTAGAGTAATCACTTCATTTCCATAACATATTTTGTGTTCTTTCTGACTACAAGCTGAACATTAGTCCAATGTCTTAACACGTGGAAGCTAGAAGTTCTAGCTCTTCCATTTGGTGTTTAATTTGAGGGACAAATAGTAACATTTCTTTCAGTCTTTCTTATTGTGTGACATCTTCAGAATTGCTCTGTAACTTAAATAAAGAATCTTGTAGTTTCCATGAGAAACAGAATGTCAGATCTTTTTCTGTAGGGATGTTTATAGGTATGATCAAATCCTTTCCAATGTCTCCTCAGGCATTTTTGTTTACATCAATCTTGGTTCTTTTTTTTTTTTCCTAAATGTTTTTCCTTTGTTACCTTCTTCCAGTATTTTGCAGTAGCCTGATTGAAGGCTATTGAAAGTGATGTATTTTTAATAAATGCTGCATTTTGCATGAAAGTCCATATGTTTAAATTTATTCTTTAAAATACACATTTTTGGATCAGTTTTTAATACTTAGAGTAGGTTTTGTGGCCTAAGCAAGGCTTGATCTTTATGATTAGGAAATCCTGAAGATTGCTGTTCCTCCCAAATGAACCTGGTGTTTTGAAGAGCTGTTGGAAGATGTAGCAATAAAAAAGGTCTGATCACTATAGCTACTGCAGCAAATAATTTACTTTCAAAATTCCACTTGCTGACATATTGCAGAATCCAAAGAAACTGGTTACCTTTGCAAGTCTTGCAGAAGAACACATCTCTTTCTTCTTAATAACTTCTAAGAATACTTGAATTTTACTGTGTTTGTTGCATTTACTACTTAGTAACTTTCTATTTTGGAGCATACACTGACTTGATGTATCAAATCAGATATATTCATGGGTGATGTTTGCTGATGGATTAACTACTCATCACTTCCATATGCTGTTGATCAATAGCTCTCAATTTCAGGATAGGCAGAACAAGAAGCAACTGCTACGCAAAATATGAAAAGATAAGAACCAGAACAAGACAGCCAGTGCATTTCTAAAAACATCACTGGGTTTCCAGATATTTTGGATCTGAGAAAGCCATGTTCCTCTAAGCTCTTCCTCTGTTCCTGTTGATCTTGATGATGATATCTTACAGTACCCAGGTGTAACAAGAGCTTGATTCTTCTCTTCTTTTTCTGGTTTTAGGTAGGAATTAATTTATACATTCATAAGTGATCGTACTGGGCAGGATCCATTAGTCAAGTAATTAGAGGCATGGAAAGAGGCCATTAGTGGCTAATGCCACATCTGAACTAACTTAGAAGTCTGTCATGGTCTCAGAGACGGTGGTGTTTTGTCACAGAGCTGTAAGTTTGGCTGCTGATGTTCCCTGTTCAACCTGCAGCACCCTCCTATGTGAAGATGGTGGTGGGGGTGGTCTGTATCTAAGTCAGAATGTGCTGCAGGTTACTGCTTTTAGCATTTGCACCAGCCTGGCTGGGGGCCTGTTGCCTTCTTGGTGTCTAGTTAGTGGATGGCCCCTTCTCCCAGCCCCCTTCAGTGGCATATGTAAATAAAAACTGCTTCAGTATTTCAGATGAGGACTTAACATAATCTTTAATAAAAATGAATTTGAGACTTCAGGTCAAAATGATCACACGCGCACACACACGCACAGAGACAGATTTCCAGTGTTTACACTCCCAGTTTGAAATACTCTATACATTTATTTATTTAATCTGAAACATTGAATTAACTCTTAAATTGTGTTGTGTCTTGTCCTACAGCTACTCTGAAGGGCACTCAGGATGAATTAAACAAGAAGGCACTTCAGACTTTGGAGAGGTGAGTAGGAATCTTGCAGATGCTTGTATTGTGCATTTTTTGCATGAATTCAGAAAAATTGTTCTTTTTATGTTTCTTTTTCCTCTGTGTAAGGCTTCCTTGCTGGAAAGTTTGAAAACAGTTCATTAGATTTCAGTAGTAGTCTGTCAAAACCATTTTTGTGATGGCTAAATACAGTGATTATTTGATTGAATATCCAAGGTAAGAGTACTGTTCTGCCACCTTACAGAAATAACCTTAGCCCCAAATTAGCTGCAGTGAGATCCACAGTGCTGGGAGATGCAGCTTCCTCACATGATGCCAGCTGGCAAACGTGGAAAGCTAATTTTGTCTCAATTCCTGTGTGAAGCAGGCTTAAAATCCTGTTTCCGTCATGGTGGGAAAGTACCTTCACCATCGGGGTGTAGGCAGCTGGGGGGTGACTTGGCACCAGTGCACCTAGGGAAGAGGATAATTGCTGTCCTAATGAGTGTTTATGTGAGCTGTTGTTGGAAGAAGAGCATGCACCACTCACCTCTCCTTCATCCCTGTATTTCGTGGGGGTAGCTGATACAATGGCTCCACCCTGGAAGCAACTGTGAATTGCACTGTTGTGTGACTACACTTGAGACTTCAAATACAACTGCTTGAGTTAAAACTTTTTTTGTTCCTTCTGTGGGGTAGAGAGGTGAGGTGTGAGCTTCCTGACCTTGTTACAATTAAGTTACACCACCTAAAATACATTGGGTGGTGTTCAGGCAGTTATTGACATTTGTACAATTACATTCACAATTTACAACCTACCCCAGATGCAGATGCCTACAGACTGCAAATGGCAACTGAATGGAATGGTCTAAGTCTTGGGCTGAAATATCTAATTCTGAGTTTGTTGTCATAATTACAGAAGTGAAGAAAATTTGAGATCTCTAGTATCTCAAAGTACAGGTTTAGCAAGCTGAACAAGAAAGAGCCCAACATGTTTGTCTTAAAACTAGTTTTGTAGTGAGTGCAAGAGCTGAAACCACAGATACAATTCTGGATATTTACCCTATGGAGATCTGAGGGAAAAATTCTAAAAGCCATTTGTTCATTGACTGTTTGGATCCGGAGTGTACTTTTAAGTCCAACAAGTTTCTGGACTCCAGTGTGGTATGTTAACTACTGACCAATTTTAAGGAATTGTGGTGCTGCACTGCTTTTAAACTTTTTTTTTTTTTTTTTTTTTTTAATCCCTTGACCTTTCCCATTGGCTGTGGCTTGTTTTCATGGTATCTTAACTCTAGCTAGGAGGCAGACAAGCTTCTAGCCAAACATCAGTTACTCAAACCTCAGCCAACAGGAATGTGACAGTGAGCTGATTACTAGTGTTTTTCTAAATGCGTAAGTTTGGTTTCTTAGCTGTTTTTACCTTCCTTGTTTTTCACCTCCTTTTGAAGAACATGTATGATGTCTCAGGCCATGGTTTGGCCTGTAGTCATCTTTGTAAAGGGCCTTTTCAACTGGAAGATTGTATCAAATGTTTGTCTAATTCCTTCTGAGGAAAATCAGCAGTAAAGTAAAAATCCTTTGTTTCTTTCCAAAAGCACCATTAATCTCATCTGCTATACTCTTGTGAGCTTTCCCCTGTTATTTATTGCTGGAGAGGCTACTGAAGGTTTCGCAAGAGATGCTTTGTAAAGAGGTGGCTCACCCTGTCTAACACCTTAGGGCAAAGCTGGGTTCTAACTTGTAAAGTTTTGTTGTTGGTTGCAATTTTTTGGGTGGTTGGGTTTTTTGTTTTTTGGGGTGGTTTTTTTTGTTTGTTTTGTTGGGGTTTTGTGGCTATTTGGGTTTGGGGATTTTTTTGCGTTTTTTGAAGTGGAAGGAGAAATTAGTGACTTGCCTGTACTGATTGCACCTTGATGTCTTTGGTATTGCTTCAGAACTCTTGAGTGCCACCTGGACTTATAGCATTACAGGACACATTCAGTCCACACTAAATTAATTTGTTCTAGAGACAGTAGTTACAAAAATCAGCTTCAACATCTTCTTGCTCACAGGCCAAGATGGCATGTGAAAAGTGACTGCCATTAAAATGGTGTGTGGTTTGTTTCCTGAAGTAATTCTTTTATTGTTATTTGTTTATTGTTAGCAAATCAATAGTTTTGGCATGGGTTTTAACCACCAGTGTTGTCAGGCTGTCATTTCTCCCTCATAAGGACATTAATTGTACTCACTTTGGGCCTGGCAATGCAGGTGCAGGTTTCCCTGGTGTCCTGGAACGCAGCCCAGAAAGAGGTCAGGAATGTTAATTGGCTACGAGGGACCTTTCTCTTCCCTATTTCTCCCCTGTGAAATGACTTCCCTGTGCTGCAGAGCTATGAGTGAGCTCTGTGAGTCAGAAGGGGAGAATCCACTGGTTCCTATACTGGGCTGCCAGATGGCATGAGCTGGTGCCCCACCCTTCCTCCTAGGTTAGGTTCCCCAAGACGCTATTGCATCATTGCCTTGGTTAATGGCTTCTCCACAGGCTAGCAAATTCAGACTGCAATTTCGTGCCTGGCCTAGTCTGAGAGGGGACAGTTCTGCCCAGGTTGTCCATCCCTGTTCCCTGCCTTGCACAAGACTTCGTTAGGGGCCTGCAAATACGGTTCTGGAGACACTGCAGCCTTTGCTAGCCAAGGCTTCACTTCACTGCAGTGCCCGCTGCCTGCTATGGACTGGAAAGTAATATCTCAGAGTCCAAGCTTGAGAAGTAAGGGCCTTGGGTTTGGTCCAGGCCCAGCTCCTGTCATCAAATCATTCCTCCCTCGGTGTCTTCCCTTTCCAAATTAGGAGTCTACTGTCAAAAATTAAACTAGAAGCTGCAGGGTGGAGAATGTTTTGTGTGTTTGAGCACCAGCTTGTGTCACAGGCTCCTGATCTTTGGTCTTGTACGTGCTCAGAGTGACTACTTTTTCAGTGCTAACCTAACCCTCTCTTAATGTTTCAAAAGTGGCAGTGTAGGAACAAGTTAGACAACTACGTCCATCACCTAAATTACTTGAAATAATGCTTTGATGGGTTTGTTACGAGCTCAGAGCTACTTTTTCCATATTAGTTACCTGAGTTCCAAAATATTAAGTGGCATTTAATGAAGGAGCATGTAAGTTGTATAACATCCTGGCAGCTGTGTTTCTCATTCTTGTTCCTGGGATTCTGGCTTAGCCAGGCCAGCACTGTTCTGCTTTTTGTCTAGTTTGTGTGCTCCTCCATTACTGGACTAGTTTTCTGAGGGGGAAGACCGGGTTTTGTTCTGTGCTTGTGTGACCCATGGTGAAGGAGTTCTGCAAAGTGCAATCTAACAGTCACTTTTCTTTTTGTATTGTGTTGTCATCCTCAAAGAGCACGTGACTTGGCCCCCGAAGATCACCAAATCATCCTCTACCTGTCACTGCAGCTGGCTCTTGTCAGACAGGTATGTGAAATAATTGGAAATCATTGAGTCACGAGAGGGTGGAAGGACAGTCCAGTTCAACAAGACCCAGGCTCACTAAACAGGGTCCCTTCCTTCCTGCATTGTAACTGGTAACAAGCAATCAGAATATGTTTATGTAAAATATGTTTTAATTCTTACTCTAAAAATAATCCTTCTGTGGCACGTGGAATGGCCTTCCCTAGGGAATGGGTTCAGCTCTAAGCCCTGAGCAGCCTTGGAGCACCTGTGTGTGTGTGGGGTGAGCGAGGTGTGTTTATTCCCGTTCCCCGGGTATCCCGCTGTGTGCCGCTCCCGAGGCTCTCCCCTTACTGCCCCATTCCGTACCACGCCAGATCGCGCTCCCCGCGCTGGGATTGCTTTATTCCATACTTGGGCACGTTTGACGTTAGGCTTTGACAAGTGCTGGAGCTCTGCAGCGAGTGGGATTAGTTGGCATTTGAATGCTGCTGCAGGTGTTAACTCATAAAAATGAAGCTGATCAGAAAATGCTCTGCACTGCCTTTCAGAAAAAAAACCCAAACCGCCTGGGCTGTGCTTTATTTTTCTGCCCCTTTTCCTTAAAATTGGGGTGTTTTATTTCTCTCTCTGTTTCAAAGCTAAAGTCTTTATTGGAGCAGCTTTTGTTTTTTAAATACCTCTCTAGCTAGATTTGAAATTTCATCATTGTAGTTTTCTTCTTTGGCAGGCCTTCTGCTTGCTGCAGTTTTCTCTTCTTAGTCCACACTACAGAGTTGAACAGTTGGGTCTTTCTTACTTTCCTGAGCTAATTAGGGGAGCTGTGTGTTCATTAGGTTAAACTAATTGTTCCAAGAGAGCACCCTCTTGATAATGTCACTTTTGTAACCCTTTCATAATGGGAACAGTGTGCTGTGAGCCTGCAATAAGAAAGGATAATTAAAATGGCTTATTTAACTTTCTCATCTGCCTGCTGGCTGCTTTAGGATGCAGTTTGCTCAGGGTCTTTCATTAAAAAACACCCAGCTACCCTTCTTTCTCTCATAGCTTTTGCCTCATAGGGAGACTATCTGATCTGCTGCCTCTTTTGCTTCTTGCCATGAGTAAAAACATTTCAGCTTTTCAGCTGCTATCCTGAAAAATAAAATCAAGATTTTTGTGGTCATTGGTTCAGTTTTCACGGTTACTGGCATTTTAAGTCATCACCCTTTCTTTTTTTCTGGTTGTAGCCTGTCTTTGCAGTGTTGTTTCATCTGTCTTATTTCTTCATTTCCCTTCCCTCCTGTTCTTTCCATTCAGTCTCTTGTCCCCATGCTCACTTTCCTCTTTTGTCTAGCTCACCTGTGTGTTTTCATCCTTGATGTTCTGCCAGTCGCCTCTGCTCCCACAGCTGTATGATCTCAGTGCATTATGTAGTGTCAGCCTGACCCCTGCGATGCTGCTCCTGCTCTTCTCCCATCAAGTCAGATATAAATCTTTAACGTGTGCTTGGACAGAGAGTAGACACCTGAGACATCTTTATTTTTAGACTGCTGTAAAATATCCTGCTCTTCTTTTGCCAGTTTACTTAATGATAAACATTTGGTAATGCATTTTTAATATCCTTAATTATTTAAAGTATCTAATATATTCTCTTTCTGATTAACTGAAAGATAAATGATACCTTTTTTGATAGATTGCATTAACTATTGAACATCATAGTTAGGGCTTTCATCAGGCAATGCTACAATACCAATAAATCAGACCTTTTCTACATAGTAGGTTATAATATAATGCCTGAATGTTTTTCTCAACAAATAGGCCTTTTTGTTTCCATAGTCAGAGTCGATAAAGGAGGTAACTGTACCCAGCACTGAAAAATATAGGTATCAGCTTGCATAGATAAGAGAGTGTTTTCATGGAACAAAGCAAGAGAGGCAGCTGACCAGTAGAGTGCCAAGCAAAGCTGGAGCAATTCATCTTCCTTGGAAGGCTGTAAAATATTTCCAATAGCACTTGTCTCTGTCACCACTGGGCAAGGGAAAGGGGAAATGGAAAAACATAAGCATCCCTCTGACATGAGATGAGGATGTGACAAGAAGAGGAATGGTTATAAAAGGCTCATGCAGAGCTGGCAGTTGAAACCACCAGCAACCAAGATAAAAAACAATGATGATGAGCTTTATGTGTATGCCCGTGTCTTAAAGACCGCTGGAGTCACTGGGAAGACTTGGAGGGTCTACGATATCCCCAGAGTGTTTTAGTGGCTTTTTCAGCCAAATGCAGAGTACAAGAACCTGTTCTGTAAGGAGGGGCCTCAGTCTGGTTTCCCCCTGAGCTGCAGTGCCAGGAGGCCAAGGTCAGTATCTGCTGCAGTGGATATGTCCACCTGCAGCGCCTGGCTGGCAGCCGGCCGAGCCCAGCGACAAATGAGACTTGTAGCTCCCGACTCCCAGCGGCTGCTTGGGCTGCTTCTCCTGTTTCTGTGGTAACAGCATTTGGATCAGCAAAAACAAGGTAGAATGAACATTTTAAAGCTCACTGATTCTAATGCATTGCCTTGTTTTTTAGCAGACCAGTTTCTATGGAAATAACTCTAGAGAGTCAGCAGCACTCTTGTTAATTTTAAGTGTTGATTCCCTTTTTTGGGGGGGTGATGGTGTTTGTGACCTTGAATGCCATATAAATCAGTATTGGATGTGTAAAAACAACACATGTAGGCTTCATACCATTTTAACACTTGATTAGGTCTAAGCTTTCTTTTCATGAAAATGGGAAGGGAAAGATGGCTGAGGGTCAGCAGCTGAGCACTGGAAGTCTCACCAGTTTCCTGTGGACTTCCAACAGACCTCAAGTTTCAAGTGGCACTATCCAGAAAACACCTACTTCCTTCCAGAGACTCTGGATGTACAACTAAGATAACATCGTTCTAGAGACCAGAGAAAATACTTCACCTGTTTTCCCCAGTTTTTATTTTGGTTTCAAGAAGGAGAGACTGCTGTGTCTGCCCCAGGAGAGGAGCTCTTTTAGGAGGTATCGAGAGGTGCTTCTTTCAGTGACTGCTTGGATGTAGGTATTTCTGGCCTGTCTTTTTCCCAGACCAGCTACTGCCTCCTCTGCTGAACAGCAATGTGCTGCTTTTTTGCCTGTATCCTAGCCTAGATTGTTCTGGGGATCAAGAATGGCTTGTAGGAAGAA
The DNA here is from genome assembly GCA_013398055.1 of Ifrita kowaldi. NCBI lineage: Eukaryota > Metazoa > Chordata > Aves > Passeriformes > Cinclosomatidae > Ifrita > Ifrita kowaldi. The sequence continues at coordinate 477,136 of VZRS01003115.1, forward strand.
CTAAGTGATAACCCACAGATGTATCTAAGCCTGCTTTCCTGAGGTTCTGGTGGACTGTAGCAAGTCTGTTTTCAATGAAAGCTCTTGCCAGTCAGTAAAGCTTTCTCCTTTCCATGCTATAAAAAGAGATGGAGTGGGTAGGTTTAATGGTTAATTAAGTGTAACTGTCAACTGATGTGAAATTATAAGGCCTGAAAACTCCTCTTAAGAGTTCCTGTTTCATTTACTATTTTAAATATGCAAGTGCATTCTACTGTTGGGAAGTATTTTTAACACTAATTCTGTTTTCCTTTTTATACCTATAATTGTGACGTACCAGCATTGTTTTTAAAGAGACATATAGCATTATTGAAATAAATCCTATTATATAAGAGGCAGCCCAAACAATCCATATTGTGGCATTATTTTGGTAATGCTGCAAGATGCTATTTCTGGCCTACTGCAGCATCTTTGCTTCCTAATCAGTGTGATGTGAAGATATCTGTGTGCCATGCAAAACATGTGATATATTTTTTAAGAGAATGAGAAATCAGGGAACTGTAACTTCTGATTGCAGGCCCCACTTGAACTTGCAGTCCAGCTGAAATAAGATTATTTTAAAGTGCAGTACTTGGAGGGAATTTTAAACAGGCAGCCTGCCTCTGATAAAGCCCTGATGTTTCAGGGTGCCGTCTGGGGTGCCAGCTTCCATCTTTCTCAAATTATATAGTTACTTAAATAAAAATACATCTTTCAAAAGAAGTTTGCGTTGACTGCTGCCAAATACCTTGCTTTTGTTGATCCAGACATTTAGTTTGTATTTCATTGCATCTGGTCTGCTGCAGGTTGTTGTTTCACATTATGCTTTCTATAAAGGCATAGAGTTCATATTATTTTTGTCCTCTGTTTCTAATTATGCAGCAGTACTGTGTAGGCTGTACAGTGGTGTTACAGCGCTAAGGAATCTTTTTGGACTTGAGTTAATAAATTAGCTGCCAGGGAAGCATGATTAATTTTCTAAACCAGACATTGCCTGTGACTCTGATGGTACTAGAGGGAAGCACTGGAATGAGATGTAACCATTGCAGGCCCCATGCTATAGAACAGAATTACTTTAGATGACATCTCTTTCAGCAGTATGTGGCTGCCTGTCCAGTAGACACAGGTTTGCAGGAGTGACCACAACTCACTTTTTTGCAGCTTTATTTCATGTATGTTGCAACAGAGCCAGAGAACTTGGATGGCAGGCCTCTGTTAGGGGTATGGACTACCTGCAGTTTGATCCTAAGTCACTTGCAACACACAAAGCAAAGTCTCAGTGTGCACAGATGTCGCCCTGAGTTTTGCAGTTCTTCGATGTTTTCATTTGCTGTAACAGTTTCTCACGCATTTTCTGTAAACATAGCCATGTTTTGTTAACTGTCCCTTATTGTTTTCATTCCATTCTCCTAGGCGGAGACGTTTGATGGATTTTCCCTTTAACCAGTGTGATTGAGGGGTGGTAATTTCTCCCTCCAATCCACGGTGATTTCTAAGAACATATATAATAAAGCGCGGGGTCTCTGACCCTCTCTTGCTTCCTTGCTTCTCTCCTGACAAGAGGTCTGCGTGGTTCTTTCGTGTCCAAGTGCGACACGCATTCACGTGCGAGTAAGGTCAAGTACCGCTACAGTTTTGGAGTCCCTCATTACAGGCACTAGTTGCAAGGATTATTCTTTGTCTGATTCATACCAGCCAGTTAGGATCCCCTTCCCAAGTCTTAATCATAGAATAGTTTGAAGAGGACCTGTAGAGATCACCCAGTTCAATCCATGCTCAAAGCAGGATCAGCTGGAGCAGGTTGCTCCAAGTCTCCTCCACTTGTTTGGTTTGCAGGTTTTCTTTTTCTTCTAATGAATTTTTCCCCAAACTTGTATTTTCTGTATGAATACTTGTGCAGTCTGAGACAGAAAAATAGGAAAAAATAGAAGGGGTTTTTAGTGCTCAGTGCAAGAAGTCTTGACAGCAGCTTTGTTCTAGCAAGTCAAATCTATATACCTCTGGTATATCTACTGATGAACTTTGTGGACAGGCAGATCTGGGCCCACCAGAGTCTCATGCTGGCTCCATGTTGTCTTGTCATTGCTAGAATTTTTACATTGTATGAAAATGTGTTCTAGTAAGCCGCTGAGGGAACATGGGGGATTTAAGCCAGCATGTTTACCTTTTCAGTAGGCTCTAATAATACATGTGGTCAAAGCAGCTCCACTGACAAGCAGTAATTCATTAAAGCCGAGCACTCAGTCATATATCCCAACCTGAATCCCAGCCAGGACATTCAGCAGTTTTGAGGCTGTGGGCCAGATGCCAGTTTGGGGTTATGTCTGGAGCAGTCACACTGGTCTCCAGGCTTGCATGGAGTCACCAGTAATAGAGTAGTTAAGTACCATGGCTCGTGTGTGCACAGCGAGAGAGAAATGTCACTTGGACATTAGGATGAAGTTGTCCTGTGAACAGAATATACACTGCTTCCAGAAGCATACCTGGCACCTAGATAATCAACAACCTCTGTTGTAGCTGCAGGCAGTGTAATTGTTGCTTTCCTTAGTTATGTGCTACTTGTTTTTGTGAGAGATCTGTGGAGGCGGTGGGGAATTTGACACTGGTGGTATGCCAGGGTAGAAGAATGTCTGCAGAGCTTTGCTAGGTGGGAAGTTCTCATAGTGGGAAAGAAGGAACTCCATTCTCCATCCATTAAGAGAAGGAGCAGGAAAGCATACATGAGCAAAAGAAATTTATACATTTTTATGTTTTGTTTTCTGCAGATTTCCAGAGCCACAGAAATGAAATAATTTATGTAACAGTAATTTCAGACACTAGAGAATTTTAAAGAAAATCCTCTGCATAAAACTTACTGATAAACAAACGAAAGAAAATCTGCTAAAAAGTTCCCTTTTGAACAGATAGCCTAAAATAGTGTACTGGATCACAAAGAGCATGTGATATACTTGCATTCATTATGGATGTTAAGTTTTCTGCCAAGTGAGACTTGGTTCTAATAACATGCTGCTGCTGTGACTGTCAGGACTGCTCTTTACATCACTGCTTGCAAATATATTTCTTTTTCTGACAGCATTTTAAATCTTGACTGTTTTACCCTTGAACGTTCAAACTTAATTTTTATGTTCTTCATCCAAATCATGAAAGGCTTTGTGCAGCCATTATGAGAGACAAAATGCAGCAGAGATGTGTAATGCTCACCCCCAGGTGAAGAGCCAGCCACTCATCCTAGAAAATGGAGCTGAGATTTGGGCCTCTGTAGTGGATCTGTTTACAGCATAGACTCACCATGCCAAAGGGAGAGGGGGTTGATTGGATCAGGTCTGCTGCTCTTGTTTATAACCAGTGATTTAGTAATGCTGCAGACTTCTTTCTCTAGAATGTGTGGGTTTTTTTGAAGCAGTGCAGCCTGTTAATTTTGGCAGACTGTTCTGGTAGTAGAAGGTGCCTAAGTAGAACGTCTTCAGAATTTCTAATTAGTCTATTTGTTCTTACTTTTGAGGTATAATGTAGGACTGAAAGAGTGATGTGTTCTCTTGCTATCTCCACCCCATCTCCTTCTAGATTTCAGATGCTATAGACCATCTTCAAGAAGCCCTGCAACTGTGCAAAGATGACATGAATTCACTTCATCTGCTGGCCCTCCTCTTTTCAGCTCAGAAGCATTATCAGCATGCACTGGATGTTATCAACATGGCTGTGGTTGAATACCCAGAAAACTTTAGGTAAGAGTTGTTGCCTGGTGCCATACACCCAGTCAGCAATGAACTGCTCACGAGCTCTGTTGCTCTCAGTTACACTCAAGGAGCCTGTTAAATCACGTGTGTTACAGGTGTGTCACTGTCCTCCTGGAGAGGGTATTCTTTTACTTTCTGCCTTCACAGTCTTTCTGTAATCCTTACTCTTGCTTGCTTTTCCAGTATTTGTCTTTCTGTTTTGTGCTGATGGTGTTGTTTCCCATACATCTTCCTGGAGTTTTTTGTATTTCGCTTTAATGTGGAGAAATGAGTGTGAGACAGCCATGACAACATCTGTATCACAAATAATTTTATATTTGGTAATTTCATGGTTAAAAACAAACAAATTTTTCTTGCATTGACCATTGTTTTGATGCTCATCTATGACACAGTTTGCTGCAATATCACAGCTGGGGAAAAAGATCAGCTAAAAATCACAAGCTGTGATAATGTATAGCTGAGAGGAAGGATGGTTTGCCTGCCTAGGAGTAGGTTTGAATCAGCACAGACTTCTTGGAGCCAAAGGCTTCCACTGTTGTGTGTTTGATTCAGACCTTCATCCATCTGAGGGAGGTAAATTGAATTCCATGCAATTTACTGTCATGACCTTTCAAAACAATGAATTTGTCTGTTCTGTGCAAAAATTAAAGCTACTGTAATATTCTCTGGTGATTTCATACTAGCTGAGTTTCTCAGCCAAACTGCAGAAAATGCTGTTGCATTGCTGGAAGACCAACTTCCATTCAGAATTGCCTGTACTTAAATGGTGTTCTAAACCTGTGCATCATTGTCTGTAGATAGCCTGCATTCTCAATAGCAAGAGGGAGCAGCCTCCACAGATTTAGTCCAGCAGCTGAATGGAATATTGTCTAAACAAAAGGAAGGTCAAAGGAAGATCGAGGCTGTCTAAATGTGAGCTTGAATGCTTTAGGATCTTCTAGAATTACGCTGCTATATCTACACATAATGTTTTTATTGCAAGCTGCATGTTGCCATTTAAAATAGCTTGGCTGCCTGTGTTTTTGAGGTTAGTTACTATGTGTATGTGAGAAGCCAAGACTGTCAATGCACATCTTTGAGAATGAAGAGGAAATTGGTAATGGAAACGCTATTAAAATGATGCCAATGTCTCTTCAGAGTGTGAACATAGGTATGACTGAAGCAGGAAATAGCCCAGTGGCTGCTGAATTGTATTTTAGGGTTTTACAGTAATAAACATAGTAAAAAACCCTCATACAGTCAAAGGTCACATTGTACAGTCGAAGATCTGATTTTGAAAGTCTGTTGAAAGCTACAAAAACACCTGAAGATACACAAGACAGTGGTGACAGAGGAAGAGGTTGTTTATGTCAGAAGAAAGGCGTTTGCCTTGTTTGATTGACCACGTGGCCCATCATGTCCTGGATCTTTCCCCCAGCAGTTACTGATTATTTATATTTCAGGGGAGGACAAAACATAGAAAACATTGTGTGCAAAGTAGCTTGGAGGACTGCTGGGTGGGTTCCTTTGTGCTCTCTGGTAATCTGATTTCCCCAAAGCTGAGAAGAATATTATCTCTTATGTTTCTGTGGGTGCGAATCTTGATGTGCACAAAGACTTCTGCCAAGGAGTAGCAGAAAGGTTGTTTCTGATAGAAACCACTGGTGTTGATAGTGAAGGCCTGGGTTTGTGCTTGCTCCTAGACACAGCCTTGCTGAAGTGTGTGCCCTTGGAAGGGCCCCTCTTTGCTCCTTGCATGCACAGGGCTGTGTGACACAGCTGACAGTGAGACTCACTCACAGGTACACATGGATGGAAGGGTAGGGGCTGGCTTCTTGCCTCTTCTATGTGACTACCCTGTCTCCATGTGGGTCTTTCTCTAAACCAGCCAACAGTAACTCATGAGTGAGGGAATGGAGGAAGAACGTCAGAGTTGCAAGGCAAGAAAAACGAAAAGCTTAAAAAAATAGAATTAAAAAAGTGTTTCTGAAAAAAGGAGTTGGAATCCGATAAGGAGGGAAAAAGCAAGAGTAACAGTGTACATCTTTGGCTTGTACCAAATTTGAAACCATTCTAGGCTTTCTAGTGCAGTTTATGCCAGAAGGGCTTTACTGCTTTGTAAAAGCTCTTCGAAGGGACAAAGACCTGATGCTATTGTATATCTCCAGTTGCTACTGCCTTATAGAAAAATGCTAATAAATTTTACTACTGTATGGAATGACTACAAGATGTTTCATGTAAATAGTGTAGGCAAGTTCAACTGCCTGATTTTAAAGCTGTATTTAAAAGTGGTTGATTATTTTTCCCCAGTTCACATTTGTATGAACTGAGCAACTGTGTAATGTGGTGCCTGGGGGCTCCCTTCCTAATGACATCTCTTTTTGGAAGCACAGTTTGATGGCATATATCAAGAAAAGAGGATGAAAGCTGCATTAAGGGACCTTAGGGCTCTGTAGATGGCAGAAAAAAAGCCCAGAAGCGTTACCTAGATGTATATCCTAAGTAAAAGAAAGCATAAGATGTAAAAAATTAAGGACTTAGCTGACCCAAACTACAGCCATCTCGTGCTGTTTCACTGGTCTCTGTATGTAATTAAGATGAGTTAGTTCCTGCTTTTTTGTTTTTATATTAAATTCTTTCATTACAAATTTTAAAAAAGAATTTTTTCAGGATAGTTCACGTAGTTGGTTGTTGGCTGAAGCAGTTGGAAAAAATACACTGCACTGCTAAGCTAACACACAACATCCTTTGGCATGAACCTCATAATACTGACCCAAATATGTCTGAAAGTGCCCCTTGTTGATGTGTTTAAACATTTACTGCACATTTCAGAGGTTGATGTGGTGCACAGGGAGGAGGGATGTGAAACGTAGGCACTGAATACAGCGAGAGACGCAGTGGTTTGGCCTGAGCTGTTGAAGAAGACCTGGATATCCAGAAGGCACAAAATGAACTTAGGAAGATGACTTCTTGAAAGGTGGCATATAGTAACAAATCCATTACATTACAGTCAGTGAATGACTGACTGGATTTGAACACTTGAAGGTACTGTCAAGCAATGACAGAGAAAGAGTTCATAAAGGAAGGATGAGAGCCAGCTATGCTGAACACATTGCATGCTGCAGTGAGCCAGAAGAAATACACTGTCTTGCCATGACTATAAAAGATAGAAATAGTAACCTTTACATGGAAGGTATCATCTGAAAAATTGCTGATATCTGTGGGGTTAGACAGGATAAAACTTAGTGATTTTACATCCTGTCAATGATGGCATGCTTTTAAAAGAAGCAAATGAATGCAGTACCAACAGTTGGCTTTGGTGTATAATTTTGAAAGGACTGTCTTCAGCACATTTGGGTAAGAAAACTCTTGTTAGCATCAGGTGTCTCCCCTCCAGGTCAGTAATGCTAATCATAAGCCTTTTCGACAATGGATTCCTCTAATTTTTTTCCAGCTCAAAGGCCAGCCTTTTGGTCAGTGTTCTACCTGAGTCTGGCAGTGTTTACCTCTGCAGGCTTATCTCAGGGAATAAGTAATGTTAGTGACCACTCCTTTGCCCTCCAGGTGATCTTAAAATAAAATAATTCATTGTTCATTTAGAAAGAATTTCACTTTCTAAAGTCTGTATTCACACCTCACAATGTTCCATGCAGAAGTCCCATGGGTCTAGCGGGCTGCAGAATCCACCACAGAACCCAACATGCTCCTTTATTTTCAGCTGGTAATATTTCCTCCTTCCAGTTTTGCTTGTTTGTCTTTGCCTTCCTGATTCAGCCACTCTTCCAGACACTGTTTTGGTCTCTGGTCATCTTTTAGGTCTTGATTGCTTAGCTTCCAGCACTTGAAAAAAAATTAAAGTCTATACCACGTATAAAGTTGGAAATAGTATATCAATTTTATGGATACTCTGTTGCTCCCAGACTGCTTATCCAAACCTATTCTGTTGTTCACCAGGTAGTTTTCTGTCTCCTGGATGGCTCCCCATTAAGTTAGAACAAAACAATCCTCTGGCATAACATGTCACATCATCTAATTGCTGCCCAATGTGATGGTGAATATTTTGTTAAATGATTGTGTCTCTGTAGCAGTTCTGCATGTTGCACAGGAGTTGTAACTCTCTTAAATGAACAAATCCTAATATTCCTTCTCTTTCTAGACTATAAGTAACTATTCTGTTGCTCTCAGAGTCTGTAAACTAGTTATAAAGAGAAATAACAAAACTTTTGGGAAGCACTGCTGTTCTACACATAAGGACTCAAAAAAAACCAGGTGGGTTGCTGTTTTGGAGCAATGTAGCTGTCAAATGCAGGTGCTTTTATTCTACAAAAAGCTATCACAAAAGTAATTACTGTAAATGTAGTGAAAAAAGGCTCAGAAGGCCAAGAAATATTAAATGTGTATCTTGGAGAGTGTTTATAAAAAAGGAAGTAAATTTTGCTTGGGGAATTGTGATTGTTTTCTTGTTGTTGGTGTTGCTTTAGCAGAAATGGTTTTTTTGCTACAGCCAGCCCTCAAAATATAAAGTCCTCTTCGAGATTAGAAGTGGTTTACTGACAGAAAATGTCCTTGACTTCATCACTGCTACATTAATTTCATTAAGGACATGTGAAGTAATCGTCTGGCAGGATTTGTCATAGTCTGGTACAGACTTACTGTGGGGAGAGCTATTCTGTGGAATATAAGCAATGTCATTTACCAGGTGCTTCCATTTGCCTCAAAAAAACCCCCAACCCTGATGTAAAATCAGGATCTCAAAATGGAGGATTAAACTGGCGTTTCCAGTTTTGGAATTCTCTTTCCATTGCTTGTCAGGCTCTTTCTTGTGTGTTGAAAGTAAACAAATTGTGCCTTCTTTGAGCCATATCTTTATGGGCAGTGGTAGAGTCCTGCAGTATTGCTGACAGCAGTAAAACAGATCTGTGTTCTTGCCTATAATGTTCATGGGGAACACAGAGTCAGTTGTCTCTCAGTCGATGAGGGTTTGCCCACCTTTGTGTTCTGGCTGATCTACACTACCACTGTGAAGTGAAGGTAGCTGTGCCTCCTACCCCTCCCACCTCAGCCCCAGGTATTACAGCTGTGCACGCCCTGGAATGGTTTTACCGCTTTTCTCATGGAAGTGGTGGTGGCCTCTTGGCTGTAGAGAATCAGATCAGCCCATTTATATGATTCCAGTTCATCATTTGGCAGGAGGCAAGGAAGCCAGTACATCTTGGTGAGAGAACAGCTTGTTAGAATTCTCAGAATGCTGTTTTGTTTGAATTCCTCAAGGGTGTAAGATCTAAAGCAAGGATAGATTAATGTTTTGGCTGTAGCATTTGATCATGCTAGACAACTTTTATAAATAGGACGTTCAAAACTGTTAAGGGTGGAGTTTTTGTAAGCTGACTTCTTGTAGTGGTGTGTTCATACCCTGGCTGGCGAGAGTGACCCAAAAATGATTTTATTTCTTTATTGACGCCCCAGACAGTAATACAAAGTAATAAAAAATGGAAGAATGTACTTGAGTGATATAACAGTACTGTGCTACAAGAATATAAAATGTGTTAGGCTTCTGTGATTCACTAAAGCAAGTGAGATATGTGGAGATGGAAGGGTTGAACTGGGGTTTTTGCTGTAGTAACCACAAATGTTTGCTTCTGTTGGCGTGTTACAATTCCTTGTTTTTATAGAACTAACCTAAAACAACCTTGGCGATATATTGCAATAATCGGGACTATACTATGGAGAACTAGTAATGATGTTGAGTATTTGTATGGCAAATACATGCAGGAAAAGCTTTAAGGTAGTCTCCTGAGTCTTGCTAAAGGTAACACAGATGCTTAAAGCTTAAAAAAATTTAGAACTCCAAGGGTGCTTTTTTCTGGTTTGGATTTATTTCCACACTTCTGGCACTGCCCCCCCACCCCACGATGAAGAACCAAAATGAATTCTTGAGTTACAGTATCCAGGATTGGATTCCTCTTTTGGCAGGTTCAAATTGACATATGCACACTTCTCTGAGGATCACAGTCTGTGATCTAAAACAAAAATTCAGCAGGTGAGCATGATAGCCTTCTATCCACTACCTCAATGCAGTGGGAAGAAATATCCCCCTAGATAATGTCTGTTTGTGCCAGGAATGGATTTGTGTTAGTGTACATATCAATCCCTCTTAAAATTACAGGAGTGTATTCAAAGGTAACTGAGGAGAATGCCATTCCCTCACAGTACAGGGTTCAGGATATGAATAAAAGGAGTTAAATGGAGCTTAGAGAGGAAACCTACTGCAGACTAATTATCTTTGTCTGGTGTGAAAAGAAGGAACAGATATGCAGTTTTCCAGCCTTAACAGCAATGGTTCAAATCTTTCCTCTGGATTAAAAGTCAATTCTATTTCATAATAACTTTTTTCTCTAGTGTCTCAGTAAATGGCTACTGCCTCCATGCATTTAAGACCTTTGTAGTGAGCAGCAGTGCTTCTAGCTGTTTGTTTTGGCATTGGAGAGGTAACCCTAGTTATGCAAATGCACAGACTTAAGGAATTTAAGAATAAATTAAAAAATGCAGGACTAGCATGGCTCATTTGAGTTACCAGCCACAGGTTCTGTGCTTCAGAGCTCTGTATATCTGCCTTACCAATGAGTTGGTGCCCCCAACACACACTGTGCTCCCTACTAAGGGCCATTTTCTTTTGAACAGCTGCAGCATGTTCTGCTTTATATTCAAAGGAGGTGTTTAGAAGCCCTGACTGTCTATGCTGGATGCCAGAGTATATTGAAAAACAGCATGTGTGTATTATCTGGGCAGCAGAGTCATTGTCAGTAGGAACTTTTAGAAATGGAGTTTAGCCATAGTATGTGCATGTAGGGGTTATCCAGGGTGAGAAGGGATTTAGTGATTGAGATCCCTGTGTTTTCACCAGGTGATTTTGCAACCTCCAAAAGTAATGGGGATCCCAAGGAGAACCTTGGATCTTGGAGATCCCATTGAGAATTTAAGGCATGCTTGCTGCCTGGAAATCAAAAAGAGAACCAAGGGAGAAAAGTGGTGTTGGTGTGGGAAGCCTAGCTCTAAACTTCCCCCTCCTGCTGTGGGGCTGCACAGGTATTCACTGGGGCTGAATGGGGTGGCAGCTTTTATTAGCAACTTCAGACAGCAATTCTGCTGGAAAACACGGTTTTGGAGCCTTCCTGAACCTCCTTCAAGGTGTTCTCAGTATATGGATAAAGGAGAAAACAAAATACCCTGTTTGTCTTGTTTTTCATTGCTTCACTGGTGAAGGTGATGCTGGTTTTTATTGGTGAAGGTGAAGGCTGTGGAAAGTCTGCTGTCAAACATACAGATACAATAATCAGAAATTGTGTCCTGAGGCTCTTAGAAACTGATTACCAGGGAAGTATGGGAAAATATTTTCTGAATTTTCTGAGACCTTTAAAAAGTTTAAAATGCAGGGATGATCAAGAGTCATTTTTTGGTTGGGAATTGATTTTTGAGAATAAAAATTAGGATTCACTGAGAATTACTGTTGATAATTGCTGGAAAACAGATCCTGAAATGTGGAGAGGCATGGATGTTATGCTTAGAAAATTGTTTTTCAGTGCAGGAAGTGACTTTCCAAGAAGTCTGCAGTACGGTCAAGCTATGTTGTCTTGAGATGAGTTGAGTATAATGCTCTGATCACTCAGTGAAAGGGTTGGTTTTTTTCTTTCCAGCTGGAAATTTCAACTTGAGTGACTTCTACTCTAAAGTCCTAGGAGTATTTATTTATCTAATGAGAAGAGCACAAAATGTTTTGATTTGTATTTTCTTCAAAAAGAAGAGGGAGGGGAATTTATTCAGCTGTTCTGAAGAACTCACCAGGGAACACAAACCAAGTATGGTAATTTTTCAGTCACAGATGTGGTTTTTACCTCCTGAAAACAGGGAAAGCCCTTTGCTCTTCACTGGCTTAGAAATACTTACAGTAATTGGCAATAATTGCACCTTAGATGGTAAGTCAGCTTCTGTTGCCATTGTCATTAATTTCTGCAGAACCAAATACGTAAGCAGGCACAGTCATACTGTTTGATATTAGTCACTGTTCATGTTACTTAATATTTTAGTCTCTGTTAGCAAAGGAAAGATAATGATGAATGGAGATGTTATCATGGAGAGAGATTGTAACCTAGAAGTTCTGTGTTACCAACATGTCTTGGAAAATATCCTGACATATTTCATATTATGCTAACATTTTTACAACACGAAACAGATAATATGAATAATTTTCATTTTCCCTTATTCAATTTTACCTTGACTTGAAGCTTTCTGTTATGTATTAGTTCAGCATTAAATTTGTCATAAGGCTGTATTTTAGGAGGAAGAGGGAATATCAGGATGGAGTGCTAAATGGCCTAATCAAGCACCACAGTCATCAGCAGAGTTTTTTCCTACATACACCAACAGAAAATTCAACCCAGAATGATGCAAGTATGACAGAGTGTTTCTGAGCACTCTGGCACTCTGGCTGTACATGTGAAGTGCTGGAAATGTATGCAGTGACCTGTATTCCATATGTCTGTATCAGCTGGAGAAGTGGCAGGAAGTTCATACCTAGCACCTCAAATCAAGTTCATACCAGTAAGCAGTTGAACTGAAATTCATAGTGAATAGACTCCTGGACATTTTTTAATAATATTTTTTTACATTTTATTTTTTCCTTCTCTTGCAATCTGGCCATTTGCATTTGCTGTCTTGGTGCTTGTGATGACTTGAGATTTTTCTGTAGTTTTTCTTGTATTTTCTCAGGACAAGGTCAGTGTCTTTCCAGTGTTGGTAGGGTATGTAGAACAGTGGGGGTCTGAACCCAGCTGGGAATATACATGTCCCTGCAGTTTGTGTAATGAACAGAAGAGATGACCAATTGGCAAGGAACTGTGTTGCTGAATGAAAGAGGAAACCCTGCCTCCTGCCCCATGAGTTTCATCAGTCAGTCATTTTGTATGATTCTTCAAAATGCAGGCACTTTCTGTGTTGGGAAGGAGAAGGAAAAGCTCTTTCACTTGGCATTTCAGTAATGTTCAGGTGTGTAATAGTGCACAGTAGGAATGCCATAAGCCAGCATGAAACATAGGGATACAATACAGGTGTGAGGATCATCTTTAAGTCTTCTCCAGCCCTGCACAGAGCATTGCAGCAGAAGTGCTTTGAGAGGCCAACATGATGGCAGAAGGGCACTTGAGGAGAAGAACATGCAGCGTCTCCCACCCCCAGGTGCACGTGCCAGGGACTGTGGCCCCAGCAGGAGGAGTGGCACTCCCTGCCAGACACGGGTGCAGAAATGACAGATGGGCACAGAGTAGCCTGAATCTTCGAGCTTTTGCAAGGCAGGTGTTGAGAATGAGTACTTATGATAGCTTAGAAAAGCTGCAGCAAGGGTATCATTAAAAACCAGATTTCTCAGATGGCAGTGTGGCCTGGAAAAGGGGCAGGGATGCACCACCACAGCAGGCAAAGCACTGGCGGTAACTAGCACTGCGTAGCACACAAGGACTCTGAGAGCAGCAGGGTCAGGGATTTTCCTGGCCTGCACAGAGTAGTCTCCAAGGCTTGGATGTCCCACGTACTGTGTTAAAACAAAGCTGCCAGTAATGTGCCCCTCAGGAAGCTGCTGGTAGGTGGCATGGGGCCAGTGTTCATTTAGGGTGGTAGTTTGTGTTGCTGCCATCCAGCTGTGCTGATCTCACCCCTAGAAGATTTTTAATCTATGTGGGATTGCTGTAATCTGTGCTCTTCCTACATCTCCAGAAGGAATGGCTCCTGAGAGGGGCAGCACTGAGACTTTCTCTGCCTTTGAGCCACCTCTGTAGTGCTATTCTGTAGTAGAATTTGTTCAAAGCTGTGTGCACAGTAATATTGGGAGTTTATTGTTTGGAAGGATTTGTGGTTTGTTTGGTTTTCTTTGCATCCAGAGTGCTTGTGTGAATTAATGCTTCTTCATATACAGTTATATGTAAAAGTCAGGATGCATATCCTAAATTATCTTTCAGTGAAAAACATTCTTCTGAAACTGAACTGGATGGTACATTTTCTTGTTTATTGCTCTGCTGTTAAAGCAGATGGAAATGTCTGGAGTCTCTTTTGTTGCCAGGGGTATAAACTATGTCCCATCTTAATCAAGAGGCTGCACATTGTCAGTTTGGAAATGCCAACTGAAACAAGGTTTTTGTTTTTCAAGTCCACTTAAGGAAAAAAAAGATTCAATATATATGGGCTCTTTGGAGCCTTCACACCAGATGACTTTCAAATATAATAGGGATTGAAGCCTGCTCTACTAGCAACCCTGGAATTATGTTGCTTCTTTTTCTGTGGCAACCAGCAGTTGCGTGCTGCTTCACTGGCCACCTGCAAACGTCAGGGTTTCCATAGCAGGGGCATGGTCCTGTGCAAAATGCCTGTGGGGAAGAGGAAGGGAGATCCTGCAGGATAATGATGTCTGAGTGTGTGTCATGCACTATCTGGTTTTGCAGGGCAAGAAAACTTGCATTTGAAAGCCTGTGGTCTTTGGTGTTATTTACCTTCTCTGTACTGCCCTAAACAGGGTGTATTTCCTAGTTTTGGCAGGCAGATTTTATCCCACATGTGTAAGACTGCTTTTGAGCAAAGCCCCATTACATTTCTTCCAATTAGGGAAAAAAGAAAGCAATATGCATCTGGGTCAAACCATTGTTTTAAAAGGTTTGACTGATATACAGAGAAAGAAAGACAGCAAAGCAAGCTTGACTTAAGGCTTGCCCTTTCACTTAATTTTTGGGGTGAATTAGAAACAAACATGTTAAACTTCTGCAATGTTAGTTTATTATTTAAGCCTTGTGATGGTAGTGTGAAGGACGGTATCTAAACAAGCTGCTGCAGGGGGATTTTATTTAGCTCATTAGCTGTAATTGCAACACTGAAAAGTGTATAGGGAATTCTAGTACAGATTTTTGATGTTCTAGAGGTCAATCTAGACTTAAAAGAAAAAAATAACTTCTTCAAATGCCTCACTGGCTCAAAACATGCCTAATCCTTGCAAGGTTTTTTTCATTGATGTTCATCACTTATTAACTTAGGCTTTACTCATTTCTCCACCTATAGAGATACAGCAAACTTCTGATGCAAAAACTGTATTTTAGATATGGCAGTATCTACTTCTGATTTCATTGCCTAAATGGCCTCTGCACATGGCAGAGCCAATGTGTCATTTTATATGGTGTAGCAACTTGCACCCTGAACCTGGGAATTCTGGGCATAAACAATATCGTAGCTGAACAATTGTTTATTTCTTCTCTAACACGTCTTAGCAACAGTACAGTGTAAAGTTGCAGTGCCACAGAAAGATAGCAGCAGTACTCACAGATTACATATTCCAGCAGGTACTCATTATTTGCCTACATAGATGAAGCCATTAGTCTGGGATTAGTTGCCAGACATACAAGGGACAGAAATCATGGTTTTAGGTGTAACTGCGAGCACTGTTATTACAGGGAAGAACCGATGAGGCAATTGTGTATCCAAACAGCACCTTAAGGAAATCATGTTTCTTACAGGGTAGGGCAGATTTGCTCTTAAGCACTTATGAGGCTGTAATAAGCTGTAGGACTGGTTGCAGATAATGTCACAGCTGAAAAAAAAAAAAAAGTGTTGCTCAGTCATTAAGGACAAAGCCCTGTAGAGGTTCTCACAAATGAATGAATAAATTCGAAATGCTTCCTCTGATGTGTGAACTCTGAAATTAACACCACACTAAGAATAGTACAGGGTGTCAGCACTGAGGGCGGAAGGGAAAGAGAAGATACACTCTTCCAGTCTTCTGTAGCATTCAAATTGCTTAAAGCTTAAGCTAAGTAGCATAAATGGCTACATCTGCCATTTCAGAAGTTAACTAAATAGTGCTGTAGTAGAAATATCCCTGATCGTTGGCTTGACCCTAACCTTGAGCAATGCTTGCTGCAGGAAAGCAAGTGTACAAGCGGATGTATTTTCTGACCTTGGCACTTGTTTAGTGCTTATAGTCACTGGCAGGCAGCTTCTGTGTGGGCTGTTGGCCTTTTAAGAAAACGCTTAGTGTCTGGATTTCAAGCTGAAGAGAAGGAAAGCCACGCTGTTTTACCCTACCCAAGTAGGGGAAAAAAAGCACAGCTGAGAACGGTGCAGATGGCCTGAAGCAGACTGGCACATTGTACTGGAGTATCAGCATCAGATGACTACCTTAAAAAGTGAGGTTCTGTCATCTCCCTGTTTTCACTGGGGATCTCATAAGCTGCTTTTCCAAGATTATCCATAATAGCAGTTTGTCTAGCTGAAAATATCCCCCACAAGAACAAGAAGAAAATTATGTGAAACCAGAATATATTAAAGGCCAAGAAAGAGAGCATATTTATTTTTTTTCTTACGGATGTTAAACTTCATCAAACTAAACTGATAAAAATATAATGGAATAAAAAAATTGCAGTGCTGCAGGATGTGTTTTCTACGTGGTGCACTTCCTGGCTCCAGGCATTTTTTTCCCATCAGATTCAATGGTCAGTCAGCAGATTTTATTAAGGTTGATTGCCGGTTTCTCTTGTACCTCACAGCC
Source organism: Ifrita kowaldi (assembly GCA_013398055.1). Classification (NCBI taxonomy): domain Eukaryota; kingdom Metazoa; phylum Chordata; class Aves; order Passeriformes; family Cinclosomatidae; genus Ifrita; species Ifrita kowaldi. The sequence goes on from VZRS01003115.1 coordinate 493,447, forward strand.
ACTGCTAAGAGCGTTAATTCTCCAGGGAGGAAGTCACTGCTCCCCTTGCACCGTGCACAGTCCATTTAAATTCCCTCACAGCTGTAGTGTGTATCGTGAACAATGTTGATTATGTTTTCAGCACTTAAATAGTGCTGCTAAACTGCTGCTGAGGAGTGCGCCCTGTTCAGCACAAAAGCATTTTGAGTTTGGGCTTGGAATAGAATTTGCAAAGGGGACTGAGCACAGAGTTGGTACTTTCTGAAGTTTAGGGCTGCAGTTGCGTCGAGGTTTTATATAACAAATACTTCATGCCTTAGTCAGGGCCACTTGTAGTGACAGTAACTATAGTAACAAAACAAAGTTTCTAGCTAGTGAAGGAGTATTTCCAATGAGCAGGACATCAGTTTCTGATCGAGCCCCTGAAATATGCTTGTTTATCAGTTTCGTGTTCAATGCTATTTTAATAGCTGCTACTGTATTTTCAAACATATTTAGAAATTTTCATTTGTTTGCTTTTGGTGTGGTCCCCCCCCTCGCCCCCCCCCCTTTTTCCTAAAACCTATGGAGGTTGCTCCTTTTGCCTTCAAATGGAAATGTTCTAATTATATTCCTGCTTTTTTAACTTGTTTTCCTAAAGAAATGGGGATTATGCAGTCGGGCTTTTTATACCTTGAACACTTTTGGAAATACTGGCTGATTTAAAACAAGTTTTGACAGTGTGTTAGAAGTCCTGAAGATAAGTTTCAGCAAGTTTTCTAAAAGCAGCCTGCTGAGTCAAGGCTGGAGGGGGCAGGCAGAGCCGAGCCATGCGGTGCCAGGGTTGGCAGCCGCCAGCAGGACAGCGGGGACAACACACGGGGACATGGCAGCAGCACTGCCAGGGGGTGGTGGCTTTGGGAGAAGGGATGGCTGGGGGAAACAGAGACAGATTGCACTGGGGGACAGGAGCAGAGCATGCAAATCTGTAGGAAGTTGCACACCACCTGGGAAAGCACAGTTTGTGGCATTTAAGTGAAGACTATAAATGCATACTGTTTGTTTCTGTGTCTTACCTGCTCATTTGCATGTGTAACAAATCATAGCAGCATGAGTAAGGAAGGAAAGGAGGGATGCTGCAAGTGGTAATCAGCACATCTGAACAAAAGCTGCACGTGTTGGAGGTGAGGTAAAAGACTGGGGTCTCAGCAAGGCCTGCAGGAGTGCACCTCTCTTGGAAACCAGGGAATGGCGCTTCTTAGGTGTTCACAGAAACTCTAGCCTGAAAGTGACAGTCTGATTAAATACCAGCAGAAAGAATTATTATTTTTTTAATAAAAAGGTCTTGTAAAACTTCAGTGAAGAGCTTTCCTGTTGCCAAACGGATGTTTTATGAGGAGCAGAAAGATGTTTTTAAAGAAAGTGTGGCATTTGCTGAAGCGAGCTGAAAGCACAGGAATGGCCCCAAAGCTGTGATTGCTTGGACAGTCTGACTGTGAGTTTCCTTATCCTGGCTTCATAAATTAAAGAAGTGCTGGTTTTTTTAAGTGATCCCTAACCCTCTCTTCTATTGTCTGTGAATTGTCTTTTCTAAAGTTTGGTAACTTTCTGTTCAAATGGCTCGTGAAACACCAATTCACATTATGAGGCTCCAATAAAACTAAATGTGTTACTGCACTGTATTTCCTCCTTCAAGCAACAGCTACTTGCTCCTACTAATTCTCCAGCCATTTGGTGGCAGAGTATTTGGAGCACCAGGCAAGGAAATGGAGCTGAGGAAAATAGAAGGGAAAAGAGTAAAAGAAAGCCAAAAATCTGTTCTTTGGAGTTGAAGGAAGGTAGAAATCTCCATCTGAAGCTTTTATGTAGTTTTTTGAGGCTGTTTGTGTAACTCAGAAAATTGAGTAATTCACCTCTTCTGCATAGTGAGAGGTGGTTTTTCCAACAGCAGACAGGGAGCAAAAAGCTGTTCTTTTGCAAAAGCACATTTCCTAGATGGTGCATAACTGTAGTAAACCATTTCAGCTCCAGACTCCTTGCAATGATACTCTCTCTGAACTTCCCATGCCCTGTGATGCATCAAACGTTTTGTAATCACTTTGTACATTGGTGAAATGCAGCTGTGCATGGGAAAGAGCAGAACAGCTGCGTGACAAGGACCAATAGTACGTATCCGATTAGGCTGTGAAGTTAGGAAGAATAATCTGCAAGTTGAAGTTGGCAAGGTAGTTGTAGAGAAGCAGAATATAGAGAAGAGAGGTGGATTTTTAACATATCCTATGAGCTAGCACCTGTGTGAGAAATGTGACTTAGGCTCCTTAATATCTTCAGTTAATTAAGATTTGGGTTTTACATTTCATTTAAAATAAATTAATGTCCTAACAAGGGATGGGATGGGTATTAAAGTGTTTGAATCTTAAGGGGACAAATGTAATCTTAAAAGCTCCAAATAAAAGCAATTTAGTTCAAAGTGTTAAGGAAAGCTGGCCATATATAAATGAATCTACCTCTTTCATTTGACAATTGGAAAGATTTTTTTTTTTGCTTCCCTTAAATCAGCTACAGCACTAAATCCCATAATAGAACATTCTAAAATTAGTAGAACTGACTTTTCTATCTTTGCTGCACAGTTCTGGTTAGGGTTATTAATGAAGAACTCAACTTCCGCTTTCTCTCTGTTTTAATAAATTAATTACAGTATGAGTTAATGCAGGCAGTGAGTTTCAGGCTTCATTCTACTGTTTTGTTTTCCCAAGAACATTTAACTTTATGTTGTGGTATAGCAGCTCTAAGAGTACAGCAGTTTCTGCATGGTGGCTTCTGCATAAGTGTTCTCATGATCAGTGGTCAACACACTGATGCTTGTGGATTGGACAGGTTCATCCCTTGGCTTTTTCTGGAACAAAATTCCCAAAGCTGAGATCACAGTTCCTGGCAGGATGGTGGTAGTGTTGAAAACAGATAGCAGTACAGCAGTTGGCATAGCTCCATTCTTTGGGTACAAGGGCCTGAAATGCTGTAATCACTGCTTTTAGGGTTGTCCCTTTCTCCTTCTGCCAGTCCACCATGCTCATAAAAATGTATTCATAGGTGCTTTGGGGACTGGTCTGTGCTACAAAACTTAAGAAAAATTGTCTGAGGATCTAAGCAGAGACACAATTCAGAGCAGTCATAGTATTTCTTCCACTCTTGTAATTTAGGCCTGCTTCCTGAGTAGCAATAATAAACCATGGAATGACTCACTTGACAAGGTAAGTTTAACTTGTATTTGTGGCAGCAAAAGAAAAATTTGACAAGTGGATGTGTCCTGAGGCACAGCCCATGGGAGAGGAGAGGAAGGGATGAGTCCAGTGCCCTGGCTGGTTTTTCACACTTACACAGGGAGTCTCACAGTTGCACTGTTTATCCAGGGAGGGCTCATATGTGTGAGCAGAGCCTCTGTGCGCTGCTGCACACGCTGCCCACAGTGGGACGTGGTGTCTTAAATTGGGATGGAGCAGTTTGCAGTGGTGCAGAGCTGTCCCAAGCCACATCAGGCTGCCCTGTCAGTGCAATCAGCTGGTTTAACAGGAGGGAGCACACAGCTTACGTCGAGGCAAAATGTTTCAGTGGTTTAATCCATTTCCCAGGGTGGTCTTTGCTGGGTTGGCTCCTATAGAACTGTGTCACGGAGCAAACCAAGTAGATGATGTGTTTTACAGCATAAATAGTGTCTCCATGGTAGCTTTTATGGACTTGGGCAGTATATACTCTCTGGTGGTTGTGATGCAATGGCTTTGCAAAGGTGGTATTTTTGTACTTGAGGCTTCAGTTGCCCATTGGTCTTAGTCCTGAACATAAATACCAGAATTTGTATCCATTGGAAACAGCAAACTGCTCAGAAGAGATGGCAATCTGAAGTGCAGGGATTACTGAAGCAGACTTCAGCAGATTTGGGTCAGTCAAGCACATCACATTATTATTTAGTTTTCAGTGGAGAAATGAAACTGTTTGGGTAGCTGGAATCACATGAAAAACACTGCATTGACACTGACTGAATGGCAGGTATTACATGAAAAATAGAGTTGTACCTGGAGAGACCTGACAGATAGAGCTGTGATCTTGGCCTAGAACAGGAGGAGAAAGTGATTGGGGAAAATGTAATGCTAAAGCCAGTATCTCTGTCAAATCTGCCAAATGTCGCTACTGTAGAACCTCATTATAAATAAGGAACAAAATGGAAGAAAAACACAGGGGGGAAAAAAAACCAGTCATGCCATAAGCAATCACAAATATGATGCATTAGGAATCTGTCAGCTTCCAGCAGAGCTGATGTTTCTCCAAATTAATTCCTTCTCTGTCTCATTTATGCTAAAAGCGCACTGCAACTCACATGTCTCTACTTTACCTAATGTCTCTAGGGCCTCCAGGAAAAAGATGTCCAAGAAGTTTATTGACTGCTGTCCTGAATACTCTGTGCAGGAATTGACCTTAAGGATGTAATTTGCAGTACTGTTTCGTCAGCATGTTGGATTTTATGTTGCCATTTCTGTTGGAAAGAATCATTTGTGCAAGGTGATGCAGGATATCCTTGACCTGTGGGTAGGAAACACTGCAGTTATCCTGAATAAGGATATAGTTGCAGTGTCCTGGAACTGCTTGAGTGAGATGCTTGTGCCTGCCTCCTGAGGCAGGGTAGCAGTAAGCTATGCTAGCTCTTCATGTCAGCCACTAACTTTCCCTTTTCTACATGTGGCTTCACTTTCCTGGGTAGCCACACAGAGCAGCTCCTGGCTGAGTCAAAATCAAACGTTGTGTGTGTGAAAGCAGTAATTCACTGCTGTAGCTGCCTCATTCAGTCGGCATACCTACCCACCCTTCCTGCAGTTTTGTCTTCAAAGACCCTTTTATGTGGCACATGGACTTAATACTTTCACATGCTCTTGCCCTTCCCTCTCAGTTCTAATTTTAGCCCAATTTGGGCCTGTGACTTGACAAACACTTGCAAAGTGCTCTTTGCCATTCAGCTTGGTATGTGTATATATGGAGGCTTTCATAGCCAGTCTTGCCATTTCACTTCTTCTTGGAGTCATCTTGTGCTGAACCCTGATGAACAGGGTAATTATTTGAAAAAGGATTACAGCTCTGAATCTTTTCCACCAAGGCTGAAGGAAGCTGTTACTTCATTGTATATTAAATGGCACATAGTAGTTTTAAACACCTTCTGGATTTCTAACGAATTAAATCAAATCTGTTCAAGAGCAAAGAACACCGATTTTTATCTGTATGGTTCAACAGTTTTTAAGCCAGTTGTTTTATGACAAGATTTAGTTTATGCCATATATCTACAGTCAAGGAAAATAAAAATATCAGCTCTTCCACGGATGCATCTTGGTGTTGGGAGTCTGTTTCAAAATGTCAAATTTCTGGTGCGTGCTATGTATTTGAACCGTGGTTCCTCTAGATGTCATTCCCTGAGGGAATTAATTATGGTAGGCTATATCAATACATAATGACAGGTTCTGTTAAGCTTTCTGGAGGAAAAACTGTCAGTCAGGTCAGCAGGCAGCCCGAGCACTTTCAGTTGCCTTGGAGTACTGAGTTCTGCACAGTGGCTTTTGGATATCCTTTCAATAAGGTACTTAAGGAAAGGTGTGGACATATTAATGAAAATAAAGTGCCCTCAGTGTGGTGTGAATGGAGGAGAGTACTATACCCGTGCTTTGGATGTGTTGTCTTAGAAAAGAAAAGAAACAGAAATTAGATTGCGAGCTCTGAATTGCAGCTGGTTTGCATGGTGGCCTTTTAAGAGGGAAAGTAAAGGCATACATGAATGCAAAGTGGTTTTTATGCCTAGTGGTAAATGGTAAACAGAACAGTTCTAGTATTCTTAATGCTTTTAGGTTGATATCTGTTCTTCCCCTTCAGAGTTACTTCAAGAAAAAGCTGGTGCATGCTGTTAATTTATCAGAAGGCACAGATTATAAATATACTCTTCTGATTTTTCCTAGTGTGCTCTGATCTCTTACTCTGCAGAGGGCTCTGCACTGAGTTAACAGGATATATAACACTGGATAAACATGGGGATTTCATTGTGTTCAGATTTCAGTGAGTTCAGTCCGGCCTCTGTCTTGGCTGAGATGTTGAGGTGCAGGGTTTGACCTCGGGCTGCTGTGCTGCAGGGCTGCTCCACGATCAGCACTGGCAGCCCATGCAAGCCGGGCATTGCCACGTGGGCTTTCTCTCCACAAAGGAGAAAGGGAAGTATAGAGCTCTTCTCTGTGAAAGGCTGGGGCTTGCTATGCATCATCACTTCTGTTCCTTTCTTTGTTTCAGTTGCAGAATCCTTGTGGAAGTATGGAAGGCTGGAATTCTGCAAATGAATAATTTATTTAAGGGCATAAAGTAGGGGGTCAGCTGATACAAGCTGATCAAACTGCACTGACCCTGCACTTCACTTCTGTGTTTGTCTGATGCATGCTCGTTTTTAGGGAGTTAAAGCTGCCTGAGCTTTTCTGACTTGAAGCTTGAGTGCCAAATCCTCAGCTAGTTTAAAAAGACAAAAATCCATTCATTTCAGTTGAACAGAGCTGATTGCCTTCAGCTCACTGTCAGACCCTGCACGTTTAGTTCTTTTTACCTGTTTCATTACAGCTGCTAGCTCTAACCTTTGGAACAGAGTTCAGTTTTAAGAGCACTGTTGTGTAAAAATTTGTAAAGGTCAGTGGTTGCTAAGTGCTGGACTGTGTCTCAAAAAAAACCACCTTCTGTGGGTGGATGAAGAACGCAAAAAGTAAACCAAAAACCAGTAGTCCTGTCACCTGCACTGTACTGTAAAATGAAACCTCTTTTTCTGCAGTCAGACCTGGTTAATTCCAGCCAGCCTTTAAATTGTATTTGCAGTTTTACACTAACGTGGTTTTCTCAGGCTGTTATTGAAAGAAGGCCAAATATTTTTGAATGTTTAAAATGTAATTGCTATGCATGTTTTCTCAAAGGATTTTCTTTAATCACATATGCAGTGCTTTAGATGTATAATATTGTGTCATCTTCTCTCAGTGCATCTGGAAGACCTGTCACACTGGGGTGTAATATATTGCAGAAAAATAATCCATTAATCTGATTTTAGGTTCAATCTGTCGTGGATTCTCTTTTTACTCTCAATTTGTTTTGTTTTGTTTTCCATGCCTATATATTTCTCACCTTTCTCTCAAGGCTTTTATTTTTTGTTGGCAGCTCTAATTGAAATTTGTTAGGTATCTCTGACAGGTTGAGACTGCTGATTGTTACTTGTGAGCAGTGACTCAGCTTACTTGTGCAGTGTAAGATGTACCTGCTGGAGTAATGCATGCAACAGTGCAGTTCAAATTTACAGCAAAGCTAGGGGATAAAGCTTCACATTTAATCTACAGCCTGCAAGATCCTGACTGATGTTAGTGTTCAGCTGAACTGTGCACAGCTTTCTGATAGGAAAACCTGACACTGGAATTGTAGTCAAGGATGCAAGCTGTGGAACTGGGTTCTGTAAGTCAGCAATGTCCTTGGGTTGATGTGTGTAGTTGGGAAATTATTAGGAAGAAAATGGCTGGAAACACACAGAGCAGTTATATTCTGAGTTTTTATCTCAGAGTAATGGTTAAGGAGAGCTATCACAGTATCAGTTCAGCTGTCAGGCCTGAGATCTCTGGACAGTCTTTATGGGGGGGAGGCAACAACATGACAAAAAGTGCCATCATTGCCAAAGCCAATCTGCATGATCTCAAATGTGACAGGGATGAGGGGCTACAAGTCCTGACTCTGCAATTAGCCTTGTACACAATGGAAAGGAGCTCTAAAGTAAGAACTTTATGAGGAAATTTAATGCATCTTCAAAACACTGTCTGTGGTGAAAATGCAACCCAGCACTACCATGAATCCAGTTTTGTCTGCCTGGTTTTTCTAAGTCAGTGTGCTGTGTTGAGCCGAATGGTAACTCAGGATTTGTTAAGTTAGCTTAATCGTGCCTGTGAAGGACTGAGTAAAACTGCAGTAGCTGATCTTCAGCACATCTGTTGGAGTACAGACCTGAGTCTGTACACTGGTCCCTAGCTCTGCATTAATGGTCATGCTCCTGTGTCTTCCTGCTGCTGTTCCTGCACTAACCGTGTTCAGCTGGTGCTGACATAGGCTGCAGTTACATCGTGGTTTTGCGTTGCAGCCTTAGACAAATATGATTCCTGTTGGGAGCAAAATAGCCATTTCTTTCTCTGGAATTTTCTTTGGTGAAGCCAGCAGTTTTCTGTCTACTTACCAAAACACAGGTTTGTTCTAGATACTGTGGTTTTGTTTGGGTTTTGGGGTTTTTTGGACGTTGTTTTTGGGGTTGGGTTTGTTTGGGGTTTTTTTAAAAATGAAGGAGCTTTTGTCTGTCTTCATTTCTGTCACTTCTTTCACCTTTTAAGCATGTGTTTCCCTATATTTTTTCAGGCTGGCATAGAAGCCCACCCCTATGTTTTTTCAGGCTAGCATATAAACCTGTTCCTCCATATTTTACTGAACAAGCTCATCTTGTAAAAAGCACTGCTTCTGTACTGTCATAAGTATATGGTGGGTTGTCTTCGCCAGAACCTAGGTTGAAACATGCCCACATGTGCCCCACAACCAGTATTCTGTAGTGAAATTCAGTGGTGTTTGACAGATTGATTTCACCTTTTTGAGCTCTGCTGAGACGTGCAGACAGTGCACGCTAAATATCAGCAAACTCTGGCCCTTCTTGTGTTACTCATGTTAATACTTTGTCCTCTGCAAAGTTAAGCAGTTAGGAGAGAATCTCATAGATCATTCTCCTCATGAAGAGCTGGATCTACCAAGGTTCTTAAGCGCGCACTTAGTTTTAAGGAGAGGAGTAATTGGCTTCTTGTTGACGTCAGCAGAACTCATGCTTAAAGATGAAGACCTCTTGTAAGTGCATTACTGTAGTAGTGCCAAGATGGCATAAATTGTATTGTTCCAGATTAAAATCATAGAGAGGATGAGGTCTATTTACCAACATTGCATAATGCAATTTGAAAAAGTAAAGCTTGTTTTATGCTGTTGTTTTTATAGCAAAGCCAAATTTTGTGGGGTTCTGTGGTGCAAGATTTCATAAATATGTCAAGTTGGGTAGAAATGTTTTATTAATCCTTTATGGGGTTCTGCTTTACTGTATTTTGTTGCATAATTTATACGTCCATAATAAGACTATGCTATCACTTTTTATTACCTTGACACTAGGTTAATTAGGAGGTATTTCACTCTGTTTTAAATACATGGGTCAGGATTCAGACATACATTTTCAAAGGAAGCTATGTTACTGGTTGCAGACTGAGGTGACTTGGAGATTGATGTCGAGTGTTACTTTATGAGCCAGAGTCCTGGTATCCTTTCCTCTAAAAGCTGCCTGAACTACACATAGTAGAAACTTTTATGAAAAATACAACAGTTTAGAAGTGTAAGCGAAGCATCCAGTTTTGCAGTCTTTGGGGATAGGAAGTATTAGCAGAATGTTAAATATTCAGCTTAGTCTGTTAATGCTCTTGTCTGGGAGGATCTCTGCTCAGCAATCAGAGACCCTAGTCTTGGTTTCCTTTTTCATTTCTGTAAATCAAGAGTTATTCCAGTGGTTGTGGCAGCATGCTAGTTCTCAGCTGTGGCCTTCCAAATGAATTCCTATTTAATCAGGGCTGGTTCAATTTATTCCGGGGGCACATCTCATGAAATTCTGAAGAATCAGGCCCAGCTGATGAGAAAATATTTTAAAAGTGATGTCAGTTACAGAGGAACTCAGCCTGCTTTCCTTCCTGTCCACAAATAACTCTGAAGCTGAGAGCACCAGTATTAAGAGATTAAATGTAAAGGATATGGGGCAGGCAATGATGAAGGACCTAGTTCTCAGAATGCTTTGCAAAGGTCATTCCCGTTATCTGCTCTGCAGTTGGAAGAGTTAAAGCACGGTGGCCTGGATCAACTTGCCCAAAACTGGCCAAGAAGCCATGTGAGAGAGCAAGGAGCAGAGCTTGGCTCTCCCAGGTCCCCAGCCCAAGCCATAGGATATTTGTCATGCTGCCCCTGTGGGTGAAATACAGTGGACCATGTTCCCAGAGCACCTCTGAGGTCGCACTGACAGTTGCACGCTGCCATGTAGGTGTCTATTTCCACCCACAAATGAGATTCTGCACCACACAGTCACCTGAGTTTAAGTGTGAGGGCTTGGATCTGCTGGAGGGAGAAGCTGTGCATTGAACTCCTACTGAATTCATGATTCAAATTAAATAGGAGGGGGGCCTCTAAGCTCCTAGCCTTGAATGCCCAAGACCTGGCCCTGGTTTTCAAATGTATTTGTAACAGTGTCCAGCACAATGGGAAATATTCCATGTAGGTGGAGTCTGTCAGAGAAGAATAAAGTCAAAAAACAATGCTGGGGGAGACTTGCAGAATAAACCTCAGTTTAACATCTTCTGAAGATGTTAATTATGCAACAAAATACAGTAAAACAAGGGAAAATTTAATACACTGTTCTTACAAAGGACACCTATTTTTATATTGCAAATAAAAGTTTGATGTAAACACACTTCATAGTAAAACTGGGAACTTTTTTCCAGGTTTTGCTGTGAAACTTAAAACTGTGAAAATTATTTTTGTGCTTATTCAGGCAAGATACAGACTGAAATACATATGATTTGTGATAGTACAAAATTGTTTTGTTGGCAATTCCTCATCAGGGTGAGAGTAAGATAAAAACTCTTTCCAGGTGTATCACCCAAAGGATCCTATGTAACAGGTTGAGACAAGGGTTTTTATCAGCTCTGCTAATAATTGGCTTCCTACATTCTTAACAAAAAGCAAAATACCACGAGTCTGGGATTCAGAAGTAATGACTTAAATAAAAGGAACACAGACAATAATTCTTATCACCCTTTTTTGTGCCGCCTTTTCTTGTGTATGACTAGATGTGGCTTGATACTGAAGACAAGTGAAGAATTTCAGTGTCTTTTTTTTCTTTCCAAGCAAATCAGCTTGCTTTCTCCAGACTATTAGTTAATTGTTGCTTTTCCTTCAGTTGAGAACCAGGCTGGGTTTAGCAGATCAAGGAGGTTTGTTGCAAGACCCGCTTTCAACGTTAAGGGGCACTTTCTGAATGGACCAGCTAAATGTTCATAGTATCTATTTGCTCTCTGTATCAGAAGTGAATCTGATGGACCTGAATGCTGAAATAAGTGCCTGAGGTTGCTGGACTGGCTGCAGACATGTTTGTCTTGGGAAGAGGCATTTGGGTCTGTACAGAGTTAGGCAGCATAGTCCATGGGCAGGACCTTCACCTGACAGACAGGAAGCCCTTCTGCCATCAGGTACAAGCTGCAGCTTGCATTAGGAGGCAGTCCAAGAAAAAAACCTCAGAGTTTGAGCCATGCCAGTGGCTGCTCCCTTGGTTTTGCTTTGCAATTTCCTCCTACAGTTCTGGCTGTGATCTTGGGTTTCCTGATCACCTCTTCTTGTGTTTCCCTCCTTCTCTATAAGCAAGAACCTTCTAGGTGCCTTGTGCCATGAGACTAAGCCTAGCAAATTGTCTCCACTGTGTTAACTTTTAAATAGCCTGGAGTCTACCACCCTGGAAGTTGTTTTCACCCTGTGCTGTAGCAGTCACAGTTTGTGGAGCAACATCAGCCAAATTGCTGTTGTGCAGGGCTGGTCTCTGAGCAGGGTGTTCTTGTAAAGGAGGAGATGGCAGCTCTGAGTCTGCTGGTTTCCCTGGGCTAGGAAGATGAAGTCAGTAATTCTTTGGGCATGGTGACAGATTTCTTGTTTTTATTTTTTGTTCATATTGGGGGCTAAGTGGGCAGGGAGCCATAAAAATTAGGACTGTATGTCTGTAAAAGTATATGATCAATTTATTTTTGTTGGGAAAGTGATAGATAACATGGCACAGCATGAAGTTATAAAAGGAGGTTGCAGTCAGAGTTGCTGGCATTAATTTAACTAGAGAATGTGCCCTTAAATGTCAGGAGACTGCAAGAAGCCCAGAGTTATTTGAGAAGACAGAAACTTTGATGTTGATTTTTATCAACAAAAATATAGGAGATTAAAAGCAGCTCTCCAATTTTGCCTCCTTTTTTTCTTGTTGATAATTTGACTAGGGCATTAGCAGGTGTTGTAGGGAGGTTAATGAAGCCTTAACAGTTATGGTGAAAGAGTATCCACAATCTAATTGACTTGTGTAGGTGACTCACCGCTGAAGCTAAACTCAGTAACTGGGAAACTGAGCAACTGCTTTTCTGTGAAGATACTACAGTTCCACTGGCAGATAAAACAAGACTAGACAATCTAGGTTATAAAAAGAACATGGGCTGCAGTCATGTTCCTGCTGTATCAAAATGTGAGAGTGGCCATTCTTGATCAAACTAAGGGCTTGTCTGGCTTCAGCAGGGCATCTGGTGAATGCACAGAGAAAAGTGTATAGAAACGTAGCAGCAGGGTGATCCTCCCCCTCATATGTGATCTCTGCTTCTGTCAGCAGATTGGTTCAGAGGCTTTTGGAGCCAGAGGTTGCATTAGATTGTCTTTAATGCTCCTGATGGGCCTGTCATCTGTGAATTTATCTAATCCCTTTTTGAACATATTATGTGTCTGCTCCAGAATATCCTGCAGCAATGGGTTTTGCACTTTACTCTTGTGTTGTAGGAAAAAGCCCTTCATTTGCTCATTTTAAATCCACTGTTTGATTGCTTTATTGGATATTCTTTCTTTCATTGAAACAACACAGATTGCTTTGACTTCCTGATCTTCTTCATGCTATTAATGATTTTATAAATCTGTCATCTCTTCTCTCAGCCTCTTTTTCAGGCTGAGAAGTCTGTTTACTATCTCTATATATCAAAAGCATTCCAAAACTTTGATCATTGTTCTTGTCTCTTTCATCCTCTTTCCAGCTCTGTTAGATCGGTTTGTGTCCTGTATTCACCTGTGTCCTCCTTCTGTATCCTTTACCTGAAAGGAGAAGAAACTGATTCAAGAGTTTGTGATCAAAGTGTTGGGGGTTTGAATCTGTGCCTCGCAGTTCCTCAGGGGGCGTACTGGGGTCATCCACCCATCCAGGCTGTGGCAGTCCCCTGCTTTTCACTGGAGCTGGTGCAGGACATGTGTCTGGGCTGCAGAGAGGTGGTAGTGTGAGCTGATCTCTGCTGTCCAGGGGCACTTTGCTGCTCCACACCCAACCAGCCAGGCCCTTGATGAATTGCGTTTGCTGCCCTTGGGGCTGGCACTGGTTCCCGTCTCCAGGAAAGTGTCCATACAAACAAGGCACGTGCATCCCATCCTGTAATAAAAGAGAGGAACAAAGCACACATATTAGCTGGAGAAGGTCAGTGTCTTCATGCTAATGTGCACAATTGCCTGGTGAATTGACATATACTGCTGCATGTTTTGGTGTCTTGTTTTGTTTCCTTTGCATTCAGAATCCAAAATAACCCAGCAGCTGTGTGTGTAGGTAGACAAATCTGGGTAAATAATGAAAGGCTTTGGGGAATGACAGCACCGATCTGGTAAAGCTCGAAGACATGTAGATCTTTGAGCAGCTGCTGACAAGCTCTGAAAAACTGGAGGGGTTTTAAGCAGACAGTGAATGGCAAAATATATAGAAAAATGACTACATAATACTCATTAGTCCTAATTTAGTCTCTCAGCCTTGAAATGAGTGGAAGGTGTTACTGTTTGTTATAATACTGGCATTATTTATTGCTTGTCAAGTGATAAGACACAGATCCTGCTGTGATTCTGTATAAATGTGTAGTACAAGGGCTACCTTTGATACTAAGAACTCAATTTTAAAGCAGGTTTTAAAAATCCCAATGATTAACTGATTAATAAATCTTACAGAATCCTAGAGCATCCATAAAGTTGTCAATTGGTTATTGCTATACATAGCAACTTACAGCTTCCACAGATGTGCTCATAAGCATTGATAGTATACCATATGCACTTGTGAGATCTTCTGATAATAAATATTAGCTATTAAACCTCAGTAATTAAATTGTCAGGGACAGGAAGGAGCTGCCTCTTTTCTTCATGAGTTTTATTAAAGAACTTAAAGGCTGAGCATTTAGCCATGTAGGATTAGAAGACTCTTGGAAGTGCTAGATAGGTGTATTTGGCCAGGCCTTGAGACATCACAAGTATAAGCAACTGAAATCAGTCTTAACGAAGACAAATGTTGAATGAATTCTGAAATCGACCAAAGTAGCTTGCTTGCTTCTGAAAATTTTTGTAGGTCTTCCAAGATTTCAGTCTCTACCTTTTTGGTCAAGGCATGGCATATTATAGTGATACGGTAGTTTATACTATTGAAGTTGTGATACTTGGGAAACCTAATTTTGAATTTTCAGAGCTTCAGATCTCACGAAATTCTACTGTATACAGATTTTAATTTGCCAGAGTTAATGTGATAGAGATGGTTGTGTTTGCTTGTGGCAGTAGCCTGATGTTACATCAGGGAATAAAAGCTTGTGCATACTGTCCACGTGCACCACAAAAGAAAACCTCTTCTGAGAGGGAGCTTTGAGTCTCATATCAAGACTAAGTTCTGGTTCTTTTCCATTGTTCCTGTCCCTGAAATCATACACATTACAAGAATGATTTGTGGGTTTTTTTGCTCTGTTTTCCTATGCTTGTGTAGTAGCAATTTATATACTTGCTTTAGCCCAAATCTGTTTTCATATTCACAGGCTGATAGAATTACCAATGACTATATCAGTAATCTTGGGGCTATTTTTATATGTTGAATCTTTTTAAAAGTCTACACTGCTTAATGCTACAAGCATCATACAAATGTACAATGATATTAAGAAAATATAATAAGGCGAGATCTGTGCGTAAGTAATTTTTGTTTATGCCCCTCAAATTGTACACAGACACTGATAGGACACAATACTCAATAGATTTATGTGTAACAAGAGTGCTAGCTCACTAATAGAATTATAAGCTTGAGATAAGTGATACTGCTTCACTTCAGTGTTTTCTCTATGTATTTACTTATCTGGTTTCACTGTTACAAAGCTTATTAGAAACTGAGAAATACTAACAGCATATAGCACATGCAGCCTGATACTCTGATTGTATTTCCACCTTTTAGTTATCATGTTTAATTACACTGTTTACTGCTGCCACTGGTATGGCTTGATTCCTTTTGCTTCTTACATTCTTCCTGTTTGTCTTTTGGTTGGTTCATTATAAGACTACACGATGACATGGGTAACACTATTCTCAAGGAGAATTACCACAACAGCTAGTAGAGCATGGTATCTCCAAGATCCTGTAGTGTGCCTGTGCCTTATGGCTTGTGATAGTATTGTGCTGAGGCTTCATTATGTTTTTGTGAGACTTGTTTTTTTCCCCAATTTCATTAGTTGTTCTCTCTCCTGAGACAGAACATTGTGTCTTCATCCAGAGCAGTTGACATATACTCACTGTAAGCAGTAAATAGAGTGATGAAATGCTTGCTTTGTCTTTCTGATGTTTAACTGCAATGTATAAATACATTATGTAGTGATTCTATTTGCCTGCTTATAAGCCATCTTATGTCCCTACTAATATGAAAGGGAGAAGGAGCCTTTAATATAACCTTCCTGTCCAGGAGTTTGACTGTTAATAGATTCTTCTATTTAATTAACACTGAGTGGCATCTTACCACGTTGAAAAGTGTGGCATTATTCTGGGATGTAATTTGGCTGGTCTCTGGGCCTTGGTCTCCTTGACCACCATTCTGCTGCAGGGAGGGCTGTACAGTGCTTTAGAAGGTCTTTCGCTTTGAAAGTTTGTAGTGGTTTAAAAATTATTCTGTATGCTTAAAATAGCATAGATTGTTCAATGTGCTTGTTTCTGGGACCAGAAGAATACTTTTAACAGAGTAACTTCCAGAAGGAAGGTGACACAGTCTCACAGAGTAACTTCCAGAAGGAAGGTGACGCAGTCTCACCCCTCTGCACAGCGCAGCCCGAAGAAACTCACTCATGAGCCTATGCATGAAACCCACAGCTTCTCTTTGTACACTACCATTGCTTTCCAGATGTTATCCTGCCTTGCTGAAAAGGCTTTAATGACTACAGAATTTACTGTGCACACAAGGTAGTGTTGCTGCAAAGATGATTTTCCTTGATAGTTATGTGAATGCATTTAGGTATAAATTTCCATTTGAGGAGTTTCAGCTTCCAACAAATTCTTAGATTCTCTGCATCTTTTCTTTTCCATCAAAGACTCACAGTGAGATACTTCTCTGTGTAGGTGCTTGCAGGCTGGGGCAAAATAATTTCTTTGCTGCTTCTTGGTTAAACCAAATAAACGGAGCTTCTAAAGCCTCTGATGAAATACATTTTTCTAGCCCTCAGATCACTTCCATAACCATTTCCTGAACCATGCCCCATTTTTAGTCATCTTCTGGAAGCAAAGAGCAAGAACTAGAAACAGGATTGTAATAAGTGTCTTGCTGATGCTATGATCAAGAATAGCCACGTCTTGCAGCTCCTACCTGATTGCATTTCTGTATATGGATGCTAAGGGTTGTTTGACCTCTTAATTGTGTTGTTGCTCAGGAACTTCACGTCTTTTGTAATACCATTGCACTCCAGGGTGTAACTTCCCATCTTTCAAGTGTGATATATATTCCAAGTGATTGATTCTGTATTCTGTTGTATTGAAACAAGCTTTGTTCTTATGAGCCGAGTTCACTGGGGATACAGAGCAGCAGGCATCACTGGCCAGTTCCATTGCTAACCACTCCTCTGAATTCAGACACATTTTTATTAACAGTGCATCCACTGTTACATCTTTGTCCCGGCAAAATTTTGATCAGTCTGTGTATCAGCCTCAAATACATGAATTAAAGGCATTTCCTCTCAGTTAGGGGGTCAGTATCTCTAAGAGCAGATGATGTTTTTTGTCAGTATTTGTTTTGTTCACATCAGTAACAAGAAAATCAAAGATATAGAGTAGGGATGTAAAATAGTAAAGGGCAAAGACAAATTCCCTTGATTATGAATCTTGATCTTCCTTTCCTAGTCAAAGTTTGTACCTGAGGAATTTAGTTGAATGCTTGTTCTACGAGGTCAAATTGTAGCAGCAGCCATGAGCAGAATTCACTACAGCAGTTGATACAGTTGGGCTACGTTTTGGTCACTACCATCCCCACCCCTCAAAAGAAAAAACCAACCAACCAACCAACCAAGAAACCCAAAACAGAAATGTCCTTCCTAATGTTTGTTAGCTGGAATGGAACTGCCATTTTAGCACATTCCTGTAGATATGCACCACACAGTCTTGGCAACAGATTTCTAATTATTCCAAGTGAAGGATTTCCTACTCAGCTGCAAATTCTTCTCTAACATCGTATATGCAGTTGTTCTTGTCTCTTTCTGAAGTAGTTTGGATTCCTCAGGAGCCTGCAGGTCACATTCACAGAACTGTTTTTAGGATTTTTAACATTCAGCTGTTGTTGTATGCATGTAGATACATATATGTGCTTCCAGTGGATTAATTGCTAGCCATATCAAGAATTAAAATTGTGTTGATATTGGACTTTAATCAAAACAGTTAAAGCAGAGAAATAAGTTTGCATTAATATAAAAGAAATAAATTAAATCATCTTCACGATTAAAATAAAATGGGTGTAGTGAAGGATGGTGTTAAAAGCCGTGTTGGCAGCAAGTGGTAGGTTGTGTCATTGCCAAATCTGTCTTGTAACCTCTGCGTGACCCAATTCTGCTGAATTCCAGTGGTCTGTGCAAGTACGTCTTCTCTAGGTATAAGAATAGTAGCAGCAGTTACACTACCTAGAACAAGAATGTACAAGGCTATCAGCTGTCTTGCCTAGGGCCATGAGATGATTGCCAGCTGGGGTTAAGAAAAAGCATTTCCTTCCTGTGAGGCATTACATAATTATCTGTGTATGTTAAGTGTGCTGGGGTTTTTGTCTGAAATTTATTATATAAGCCAGTGCTATAAGAAGATGCCAGACTAAGAAAACAGCCTGGGCATATGTATTATGGCAATTCCTTTTTCTCCTGTTTTTAATACAGTCCAAAATAAAATGACATTCAGTGTATATTTCACCTTGTTAGCTTTGCAATGCTTGGCTTTTAACACTGTCCTGCCAGCTTTGTGACGCAAATTTGACTGCAGCTGAGGAATATTGTTAATCCTCTCATCTCCTTGTGGGGAATCAAAGTTGAGCCAAATGAAATGTTTTGTGCTGCGGTGTTTTCTTTTATTGCTGCACGTACAAAGCAAGTAAAAATGCTGCCTGCCAGGATCTCACCGGAGTGATACTGATTCTCTACTTTCATGAGATGCCAATAAAACAGGAGTTATTCTTTTTCATCTTGCAGCTTACTCTTCACCAAAGTAAAACTGGAATGGATACATAAAGGACCTGAAGAGGCTCTGGTGACGTGCAGACATATGTTGCAGATGTGGCAGATGGTATACAGTGTTTTACAGCACAGGTAGGCTTTCTCCACTGTAGCAAGTTCAGATTTGTTATTTGCAATGTGGTTGTCTTCTTAAGTTTTCTAGACACTTGAGTTATTTTGCAAAAATGCTGATAAACAGTACAGCTTAAAAGATAAGTAATGTTTCTAGCAGTGATTAAAAGAAAAAAAAAAGGCAAGACTTTAATAGCCATTATTTTTAAAAAAATAAAACCAAAAAACCCCAAAACCTCAATGTTTTAATATTGAAGAAGCAGTTTGAACCACAAGTTTCTGATCCAAATGTTTAAACATCTCTATCCATATTTGGATGTCCAGAATGGAGGACAGATTTTCCCCAATAGTGCTGAGCTTTCACCAGCTATTGTTCACAGACTGCAGTAGTTGGCACCACCCAGGAATGTGTGGGGGTGACACAGCCCTGAAGTGAGTAAGCCAGGGAAAGGCATGCTGCCAAACTCATGAGCTGTAGTTGCACGCTGGTTGCACAGCCTGGTGCTAACTGGGCAAGGAAAGAAGGGAAGGATGCAGCATCTTTCTCCCTTCCCTTGTCCTAGTAAATCTGCATTCAAACAGTGCTGTGTTCCCTGTTTCCTCCCTTTCATCTGCTCCCCCGCTGAAAGGTAAAGTTTAGGAAGTGTGGAAGATACTGAGTTGGGTTTTCTTCATTCCCATCCCCTTTGGATATTGCCCTAGTCAAGGTACCAGTGTACAATGTCTTGGGAATGTTGTGCCAAGATCCTTCACCCATAATGTCCATAGGGGTTGTGTTCAATGGGAAGGACAGCATACTTGATGGCAACAGTCAAGACAGCAGGGTGATGTAGCTTGAGTTGTTCCTCAATTTCTGTATGCATTTGCATAAGCTTTATAAACACCAGAAGTATATGTACAGAATGGTGAATGTCTATGTACAAGTTGTCCTTGAGGGATTATTAGTAATTCTTGTTGGTTTAGCTAATGAGCAGCAAACCAAACACAAAAATCAAGATATGTACATAGCAGCAATGGTCTCTTACAGACTTGAGTCATTGATTTCCTGAGGCCTTAGTATCTTTAGCTAAGGATTCAATCATGTACCTCTCACATGAATAATCTTTATACCCATGAGTAGTCCTCATGAAGCTGATCAAATCCACACTGAACAATTATGACTGAGGAAGATTTACTCTTGCAAGGGGGGGCTGCAAGCCTGAGACTGTAGAGAGTACACTGGAAAACAGACAAATAACTAGTTCAGCCATTTGGACTGCATTTGGATCCCAAGCTGTGCTTTGGCTCTTACACTTAAAAACCCAAGATGTGATAGCTTTAGAGCCTTTTGATAAGCTTTAGCCATAGAAGCCTAAACAAAACAAATTGCTTTGCTTTTGCTTTTAGGAACTGTAATGTGTATTCCCTGCTATTCCCAGTGGGGATTTTTTTTCCCCTCAAAAAATACATCATAAAGTAATTTTTATTGGGAAATACTTCTTGAAAGGTAACAAGAATCAGCTTGGTACCTGCAGTTTTAGACTGGATTCAGTGACCCAGGGAGCACCTTGTATTAAGCAAATTGCAGCAGTGTCAGCTAACAAATATGTAGAGTATTCTGGGTAGGGCTTGCAAAGGAACTTAAGGGGAATTCTTATCAGTGAGACGTAGACAAAAATATTTTTTAGGGCCTCTTGCAAAAGAGAAGGTTGTATTTACACAAAGTTGAGAGCTGGTGCACCCAATACTCTTTACTAGTTCAATCAGTAGGTAATTGCTTACACAAGTAAATGGCACTTTATTTGCATTTATCTGGCCTTTTTCCTGGCTTTGAAATCTTACTGTGACTCTGACAGACCTAAAAGTCTTGCAGGGCCCAATATTTTACCCAGAGCAGCAATTCATATGCCCTGTTCAACTCTCCTCCTGTCTTCTCTCTGCCAAGCTGGTGCCTCTGCAGTCTCACAATCAAGTGTTCCACTCAGCATTTTTGTCACTGTTTTGTCCACTGTGTCAACCACCTTTCAAAAACATGGGCAGTAGTTGTCCTGCTGTCAGCCTTTCCAGTGCTGTATGCAGACAGCAAATCATCTGGCTACTATCCCTTCCATGGTGCATGGAAAAGCTTTCTTGGCTGAGGGCTTTGTACTGCAGCTTTTAAGGGGTAGTGAATTTTCAGCCCTTCTCCGGGATATCAAAGCCATTGGGAGGGGCTGTTTTGCACAATGCATTACACTGGGTTTTCAGGCTGGGATTTTCCAGTCTCTTCACGTGTCCTTAGAGTAGGAGCACAGTGTATTAGCCAGTGTTTCAGCACGTGCCTGAACAGTGACTCCATGGTGGTGGCTGCTGCATTGAGGCAGCACTTGCCTCATGGCAGTAATATTTGGAAGTGCAGCTGCCTTATTCCTGCATACACAGGAGTAAGACAGAGCTGCCCCTACAGTTCCACCAGCAGCTTCCAGCCAGGGCACTTACATTTGGGTCACTCCTGTCTAGGTAAGGCTTAGGCATAGGACAGATATTTAATTTTCCCTTTTATGTGTCACCACGTGACAATCTCAAATGAGTTATCAGTGTGGAAACCAGTATGGAAGACAAGGGAGGCCCATTCAAGGACAGAGACTGGTGCAGTCCAGTGCCCAAGAATTCAGAGTGCATTAACAGAAACATTATGTTTGATCCCCAAGCCCAAGTAAAAGGTTATTTAGCTATTTTAAATATGATTGCTGTTATGATGAATGACAGTAAGTGGCTTTCAGTCTTAGGTTGTTAGCTGGGAAGAACAAGACTTAGTTTATCTTTTGCTGTTGTTCTCTGTGATAACAGAATAATTGTGTTTAAAACCAAATAGCAGTCCCAAGCTAATTCTTCTGCTAGATTAATGCAGTTTCCAGGGAATTCTGTGTAATCCCTACCAAAGGACTCATCAGACTGAAAGATGGGGGCATCCACACCAATCATGTCTCTCTGACAGCTTGCTTCCTGGAAGGAATATTGTCCAAAGGCTGAGCTGCAGGCTTGGAAGTGTGCCAGAAAAAGTAGCCAAGGCAGTCACTTTTCCTTTCGGTATTTTGTCCCTTAATGGATGATGAGAGGAGATATCATCACCACTGATCCTTGGGGGATGGCAAACTATGTGGTGACAGGAAGGCTCAGGAGATCTGTGTTAAGTGATTTTTTGTTAGGCACATGATTTTTTTTTGGTGAGGTTCTCTTTGTAAGGCCTCTCCTGTGAGGACAGAAGTCTAGTGCAAGAGGAGACCAGAGGCTCCCTGTTTCGTAAAGCAGTGCTATGTGGTAGCTTTTATCTTCCTCCTCTTTTTTGAACGGAACAAAGGTGGAAGGGGAGAAAATAAGCCCTTTGAAATGAAAAAATGAAGAAATTAGCACCCAGGTAGAAGGTGGTAATTGGTCTGTTTCAAAAGGATCAGCACAGTAGACCTGTGAACAAATTATTCTGCAGACAAGCCCAAGAGATGGTGGTTATTGCTGGGTGTGGGTCTGCTAGTGGGCCTCCTCTGGTCTGACTTCGAGCTGCCAACATGCTTCCTGTCTAGAGGTGTGCAAAGACTCCCTATAGCCAAATAAACTAAATATACCAGCGTGTGCCCTGGAGCCCTGCTGCGCAGTCTCTGAGCTTCCTGTCCATTGGCAGTGGGGTGGGTGTTAATACATTCAATAAGCTGATTTCTCACAACTGGAAACCTTGATTTTTCACTTCCAATGGCAGCTAAACTATTGCCTGCTTTGAGGGGAACGTTTCTCCACTGACAGATGTCCAGGTGACACAGTTTCATTTCTTTACAGTGGCTCTGAGAAAGGAAGTAGTGTGACTGAAACACCAGTAATCAAAAAGCATAATGGACTGCATCTCACTCTCCCAGATGCTCATGATACCGATTCTGGTAAGGAAACAAGATTTGTGCTTTCCTGTCCTAAACACGTGCTTTTGTGAGAGATTAACATTCCATTGTCTTCGGAGAGGGTGGTGGGCCTGCGCGCATCCGTGTTGCTGGGCTGCTGGTCCATGGCCAGCTCTGCTGCACGATGTGGCACTGTGGTTTGCCTGTACCTTGGCTTCCCTGTGCATAACACAGCGAGGAGGAGTTTCTGCTTTCTTTTACAGAGCTCTCTGAGAGTCTGTCTTTTTTTTCTATTTTTTTTTTTTTTTCCCCTCCTTCTCTCCCTCACCCTGTCTCTCCCTGTTTAATCCTTTTTAGATGTCCTGATCAAGCCAGCTGCTGCTGTTGGTTTTGGAAAGCTGAGTGAGAGTGTCAATTCCTATTAGATGGTGATTTGCTTTGGGATTTGTGCATAAACCTTGTGATGCTTTATTATATGGTAAATACATATTCACAGTCACAGATACAGTCAGATGGAAATAACTGAGACATCAAAGCTGATCTTGGCAGTAAGGGGGAAAGTAAACTTTCAGAGAGCACTGTTGACTTGTGATTTTCATCATAAGTCTCCTGATATTTGGTACTTCCTTTAAAACCCTAGCTCAAAACAAGATGATGATGTGAGAAACTTGCCTTTTAACTTGGAGTGTTTTTAGTGAATCAGATGTCTATCCTTGTGGATGTAGGAGAAACATTTGCAAAGAAACTGAACTTCAAACTCAGAAACTGGGCAAGAAAAAAACCTAACACATAAATCTCATGGATCTCCAAGGAATTAGGGTTTGTCTGAGTCTTAATTGTTCTGTATGCCATGGTGCTGCCTGCCAGAAAGGGCAAATTATTGTGAAGTACAAGCTTTGAACCAGCTTTTCATGCATCTAAAGTGATTTGCACTGAATGCAGTTTGGTTTTAGCCAAGAAATATATTCCTCCTCCACTTTGAGAATCCAGGTTTCCATGCTAACATGGTTGCCCCCACAATGGATGTAAGAATGGAGCTCGTACTGAAATTACACCACCCACCTTAGTGTGGGGCTGGCACTGGCTGGTTGCAGCAGGGGTCTGAGGCTCCCTTCTCTGCAGGCTCTGGGTGCTGCTGTTCTCCATCTGCAGAAGGGAGGCAGCTGGGTCTGCTGTCCCTGTTGGGAGCCTCTTTGAAGACGGTAGTGGGTGAGATTGGAGGGTACAGCTCTGGCCCCTCTTGCCCTTGTGCTTCCCCAGAGCCGGGGCTGTGGCTGCCTGCTTTGAAGGAGGGAGGAGGTCTGATATTTCTGCATCGCTGTGGAACAGGCACTGCTGCCTGCTGTGAAGTCCCCCGGGAGCGTGCGGCAGCATCGCTGTAACGCGCAGGCGCTCTGTCAGCTCTGGGCTCATCTCTGAAGGGTGGGGGTTACTGTGGCCGGGTTTGACACTGGCCTCTCCCTCAGCTACACCACAATAAGATTATTTGCTGTGCTAGAATTTTAGGTTTGCTGCCAGAAAGATTAATTCCTCTTTATTTTCTTCATCTTCTCCTAACTGAAGCGGTGTTCCTAACTAAATTCACTGATACCAGTCAGCTGCCTTGCTGTTTCGTTCTTTCTCTGATTTAGTCTTATCTTGCAGTGCTTTTGCCTGAAGTGATTTAGGCTTGGGAATTCTGTGTTTCTTGTAAGCCTAGTAAATCTACTGAGCTACATTTCTATTTTGATAGCAGTTTTCTCATAAATGCAAAATATTAAACTTGGACTTTTTGGTCTTAAAACACTCTAGAACAGTGCTTTAAAATTAATTAGGTTTTGTATGGCTTATGTGCAGAGCTCATCACAACAAAATCAGTTTGTTATTTTTATGAGTTATTTCCAAAATCATGTGGAGGGCTTTATTGTAAAATGTGAAGTTTGTATTCTGTCTAGTGGAGCTGTTAAATAGAGAAAGAGACTGCACTAAAATAACAAATTGGTGTGATATCTTCTTATGCCAACATTTGCATGTATTTTGAGGCATGACATTAAAGTTCTGCGAGACAGGTTTTGTGGGGAGGTTTTTTTAGCACGTTTCTTTAGGAGGAGATCTCTCATAATGAGACTTTCAGATACCTTCTTTTTGTAATGTTGCTTGAAGTTTTTCCATCTCCCCCACCACCCTGAGGTCAGAGTCCTGCCAGTGCGACGCATGCTGACCTCCTCTCTCAGGATACAGTGCATTAGAGCTAAACTCTTTTGTGGCTCCAGTAGCCATCAGCCCAAGCCCAGGGGCACCGTGTTGCTTGCCTGACATTCAGAGATGTGGCTGAGCCCCTTTCAGTCCAGAAGGGCCAGGCTGGCAAAAACCTTCTCTTACAGAGTTTATTTGGTCAGGCAAGCTTTAAAGAGAACTGCTGTGAGCATCCCAGCAGAGATGGGAGAGAGCAGCGGTGGCAAAAGTGGGGCACAGGGTGGTTTGGAGGGAGCCTGATCATCTGGCATATAGGTGTCTAGAGCAAGGGGTGTATCTGTGTCTGAGGCTGAGCAGGGATGCGTGGTCTCTGCTTAAAGTATTTTGCTTCCTCTTGTAGGCTGGGAAGGAAGGGAAAGAAAGTAAAGATCAAAGGACTGGAATGGCAAGGGCTGTTAAATGCGAAGAGCCTCCACTGTAAATCGCTAAGTAACTTGGGTCTCGTTTGTCCGGCTGTGCAGATGCCCACTGCGCTGGGCAGGGTCAGTCTCAATCTCAAATTCCCCTGTTGGCAACTGCTGGGCTAATGAAGATAAGAGGAGCAGCTAACTTGGGTTTCTTTGAGAGCAGCTATGCTGTTACATTCCTGTGAAGTCTGCTTTGTGAGGGAAGGATACTTCAGTAGATTCTAACTGGATCTACTCAGGCGGGGTGTAAACCTCTCCAAAATGCACAAAGGTGCCTTACAGTGATGTAGTTTTCTTGCAAGGAAAAGAGGATTTCCCTGATCTCTGTGAGGATGTGAATAAGACACTAGCCTATCTGCCCACCCAGTGCAGACAACCCAGCATTACATTTGGGTGCTTGCAAGAAACACAGCTCCATAAAGCCTCTTTGGGAGAGGGCAGTCTTGGCAGAAAAATGTGGTACTGAAAGTTGCTTTAAAAGCATGCTAATATAGGAATCTGTAAGGCTGACTGCACAATCCACAAAGCACGTGTAATTTTTTCCAAGTTTGCCCATCTAGAAGGCAAGAAATCTGCCCTAAATTCAAAGCTCTGCTAATAACATCACTGGCTGTTCATGTGTCTATTTATTTGTCTCTGCACTGCAGAGAAGCTGTCTGTGTTTTAGATGGCTGGGGATAAATGCTTGGTAGTTTTCCCTGTGTCAAACAGCTCTTGTCTGACTTGAATTTCTGGGAGTTTCAGTGAAATTTCTCACAGGTGGAGATAGGGATGGGGGAGAGGAGTGTGAGTGGGCAAGGCAGGGGGAGGAATCTCGTGCAGTGAAACAGTATGAAGGTGGATCAGTTAAATAAACTGTTAAATACAATAAATTCTCCCAGCGAAGCTGAATGGCTTTTACCCATACCGCTAAAGCCATAATTGCTACATTACTGCACTGTCATCTCTTGGAACATTAGATCAGGAATGTCTTTGAAAAGATGTAGGAATTTAAGAAATGCATCTGGGAAGAACACATTTGCATTTTCCAAGGGAGCCGTGGGAGGCGCCTGCTGCAGGGCTGTTTTGAAGTTCTCCTGCTTGAAATGAATGGCATTAGTTAGCGATGAGATAATAGGACAAATATTTCCCATAGCAGTTCTGGGCTTGGAGTTGCACTTGTGGTCTGTCCCAAGCTGTGACATGCTCACCTCGGGTTAAGCAGAAGCTGCAGCCATGTCCTGCCTTGCAAAACACAGGTGTCTTGGCACAGCAGGGCGAGGCAGAAATGTCTCTCCCCTCATGCCTGGCGGGAGGCTGGGTCCCTGCTCAGCATCCGGAGCGGAGATGGCCGGGAGACCCTGGCTGGGGACCGCAGGGTGATGTGTCGGTCTGCTGGTGAGGAGGTGTGGTTTGGCAACCTTCTCTTCAGCACACTCCAGCTGGAAAAGCTTGCTGTCCTTCTCAGAGAGGCCATGAAGTGCATATGCCCCGTGGCTGTGGGAGAGAAAAAGCAGGATTTTAACCCTAGGATCTTGTGGTTTGTGAGGTCAGCCTGTAAGGATAGATTCAAGAGTAATGCTAATCAACACAAGTGCTTCAGTCACAGCAGGTCTCCAGAGAAAGAGCTTATCAACCGTAAAATCACATTAAAACCTATGTATATTAAAATATTTATTTCTCAAAGCTTTACAAAGCCAACTCTGAAATCTCATTTTGTAGCTTCTTATTTTGTTACCACCATCTTGATACCCCTCTGGGGGGTCAGCTCACCAGTATAATCCCACTTGCTGTACTGGAGAACGTGGTCTCTGCCCATGCAGCCCTCCTGGGATAAGCTTTTGATGTGATGTTTTGTCCCAGAGATGTGGGTGCCAAATACTTTATTCTTGCATAAATGTTACAGTGCATATTAAAGGTTAATATAGTCAAAGCTCTGAACTCTCTACTCCCCAAGATTAAATGAAAAACCACACTGCCTGTAAATCAGTAGAACAATATTGATGTCACTTGAAATGTGTGTGCTATGTGAGTGGGGCTAAGCTACCTTGTAACGCTGTATGAATTTTTTACCTCGGTGGGGCACATGTTGTAATTGTATGGTGACTGTGCTTATAAAATGGGTATTTGTGGAAAATATTTGGTGCTAGACTTCTCCTTCCCAAATGAGCAAAATATGGTTGCTTCCTTGATGAGTGCTAAGCAGACCTTTATAAAATTACTGTCTGTCTCTTAATTTGCTTGTTTGAGCTGCAGCCCTTGGATAATTTAGTGGTTTTTTTTTTTTCAGTAAATTAACCTTTTATAAAACGTAGTTCTCCAGTTTGTCATGCCAAAATTCAGCAGAGTTCTTATTACATAAAACCAATGCAGTGAGTGGAGGATCAGACCCACTGCCTAAACGAGTCAAAGAAATACAATAAATAAGTATAAAATACATTACTGTTTGTTTGGTTCATAGGATCCCATCGAGCATCTTCCCTTGCTGCATCGAGACTGGAACAGGCCATGTCTGAAGTAACTATGCAGAGCAGCACAATGAAGCAGGGACCTGTGAAGCTGTGGACAACTCTTGAACAAATTTGGCTACAAGCTGGTAAGTCCTGGGCCACCTGGAGTTCCTTTTTCCCTCCAGTGGTGAATCAAATGATGTAAGTATTAACAGAGTAGTTGAAGTTAGTTGAAAATCTCTCTATTCCAGAGGAAAATCTGCCTGTCTATCCCAGATGGTTTTTGAAACACCACTTACTTGATTTTGACTCAGAAAAATATTGTAGTAGTGTGATTTTTGTTTTTCCAAAACACACAAAAAACTTTAGTAATCACTATAATACGCTTTTTGAAAAAGAGGGTAGGTAGTTCTTCACTAACAAACGCTAGTTCATAAGGACAATTATTTCCATTCTCCTTTTCCTACATGCTTCCTTGTAATAAGACTGGGCAAACCATGTCTTAAATGTGATTTAGACTGGAAGCTTTCCAATCTTTGCTGAGGTTTAAGTGAAAATTATTAGAAAGAGCAAGTTCTCCACTCTGTCCTTGACTGTTTGAACCTCCCAAGGTCTTGTAGGTTGAGCATCAGTTTGAGACACTGGTGCAGAGATGCTACAACAGAGCACATAAGGGGAAAAGAAAACAGTGAGGAGAGACTCTACCCACAAGCAATCTCCATACCCATGGAGGGATTTTATGTAGGACATTTGGTGAGGAGCAGAGTTGCCCAGCACATTATGCCATTTGCATTCCAGCATTTCAGAACTGATAGAGTTCCAACCCTGTAATTTTGTTTTTAGGAGATGCAGTTTTTCTTCCATAACTGGGCCCACAGTTGCACGCTTGTAATTACCTTTGAGTGCTGTGCTTGCTTATTGGATGTTTCACCATTTGCAATGAAGAAATAAAAGCAGAACCCCCTGGAAAGCTGCTGATAGTTTTCTATTCTTCATGCAGAAGAACCTTTCAAATTCTCATTTTGCTAATCTGTGCAATTGACAGTTCTCACATAAGACCTGGCAGTCTCACCCTACTTCTCAGCAAAGATTTTCATAGCTGTTTTTGTGAGTAATTTCCTACCAATTAGACTTTAGTTCTAGAACAAAATAAATTACATTGGTTTTGCTACAATTTGATTAATATTAACAAAAGAAGTCACCTTATGGAATGCATCATCCTTTAAGTTAATCACATGTGTTCACCTTAATGACTTGTGTGGATGTAAATTTCAGTAATGTGCTGTGGACTTCAAAATCACCAGCAAGATTTTGCTTTATTCAGTTTATACTCCTGATTTAAGGCTGCAGAGAAGGCTGGTGGGGAGCAAAATAAATGGAGTTTATTATGATGAGAAGTCAGGTGTCTGTTGTCCATCATCCTGCAGATAGCTCTAGGCGGTTTACATTTTTGCTGCTGTCTGAAAAGACAAAAGCAATAAAGACCTAGTGCTTGCTGTGAATTCCTATGATTGCTTTTCAGTGTGAATAGAGCACCTTTCTGAAAGGTGTTAATTAATTCTTTTAGATAGAATTTATTTTTATAAGCTGTAACTTTTCTGTCTTATCACTTCTTAAGGCTTCATTTTGCTTCATGCTTACTTTTAGCTGGACTTGATTCAGGATTGATATTTTGAAAACATGTACTGTGACTGCTTTGTAATTTCACTACTGAAGTCAGTTATTGTTATGGATGCAGCTTAATGAGCTCCTGCTGAGGTACTGGCCATTCTCTTCTCACAGTAGTGTGGAAGCTGCTGCATTCTGGTATCCTGAGGGATGAAGAGAGATGCAGGTGTTTTGCGGTAGTCTTTACTTTCTATGGAAAAGGGCACAGTGCCTGAATAACTAGAGGACTTCTTGGAAGTGGGTCGACCTTTCGCTGGTCTTAGTGAATGGTATAGTCCAAAGGGTATCACTGACCTTCACTGCTAGGATCTTTCCCATCTGAAAGGAGGGGAAAGGAGGAGCAAATACACTTCTAAGAAGTTAGTAACTTCCAAACTAGATATATTTCATAGACAACAAATTAAACAGGAGTGCATGGTTGGAGAAAGTTGAGGTAGTCAGGTGGTTTTGCATTACAGCTCACCCCAAAATTAATGGCTGTGGAAAGCAACAGGCAATTAGTGTAACATTCTGATGCCTGCATATGGAGTCACGTGATATTCATGAAAGGTCTGCATCAGTATGCTGTAGATTTTTATCAGGTTTAGCTTGGACTTGTCCTTTTTCAATCAGTGACTCATCTTGTGACGCCAGGCAAGTCACCTAACTTTTCCATACCTCAGTGTCCTATCTCCAAAGGGAAAAAATGTTAATCTGCCTTTGGGAAGTGACTCGTCTGTTGTTGTTTTTGTTGTCATTAACACTTGGACCTTTTTAGCATGACTCATAAATCTTTAGATAAAATTATTACAATTTCCTAACCTCATACTATGGTAGATTTATAACGAAGCATCCGTCCTTCTCAGACACTCACAGGACGCAGCTGGCCGTGTCTCTGTGCACAGGTATGGATTGAGAGTGCCAGGGTGCAGTCGTGTCTGGGTTCCATTAGTGCCATTACAGTTCCCATGCCTCCTCATATCCCAGGGCATGAAAACCAGTGGTACCAACCAGCTGGTCCAGTTAGAACTTTGTGCACTGAGATTGGGAAGAGGCACACAAAACCAGCTATCCCACAGCTGTACAGGGCTGCTCTTACAGCCCTCCAGCAGCCAGGCCAGGCCACAGAGCCAGCACATACACCTGCAAAAGGGACTGTTAGGGGGTCGTCACTATCCAGTGTTGCTTACATAGGGGGAATCCTGACTGGATCATCCTGCAGCTGCGGTAGGAGTTCTGCCTTGTACAGAAGTGTCCTCAGTCCCCCCAAGCTGGAGACCCCTTGTTCACAATTAGCTTAGGAGAATATGTGTGTTCCCTTAACAGTGGCTGAAGGGAAACCTGTGAACCCTGTGCCAATAGTTAATCCCTTTTGTGCTGTGATAAAGATACTTACTTCACCCATAAGAGGGCATGCACTTAGTGGTTTTGTCTGTAACTTTTCTGGGTTTGTGACCAGCATAGTTTTGTAGGGAGGACAATAAAGCACCATCTTTGGATGTGCAGCTGCCAAATCCACATGCATTGCACTGTAACAGATGCTGTACCTTGTCTTTCCCTGCAGCAGTGCCTAGTGATCTTTGGCAAGCTAATTTTTTGTAGCCTCCTGTAAACAAAGAGCTGCTTGATGGATCTGCGGTCTCTAGAAAGAGTCATTTTCTCTTTCAAGCATCAAAATAAAACGATGGATTCTCATCGTTAATCTCATGTCTGGCCATTTCTCACGGGACCACCTGGGAGTACAGTCATCTGCAGCAGGGAACTTGACAAATTTCCTTAGTGGGCTTCCACATCTTCCTGTTTTCTGCACAGGTAGTCACAGCTTTGGAAGAGTAGTGGGATGTCCTCAAAGACTAGAGAGCTCCCCTGCAGCAGGCATGCTTGGAATACTAACAGGCATATTCTAAGTGTTCTGCAGCAAAGGTTGTTAACACAGCTTGTCTGGTCCCTTTTAACAATAACCCCCCCTAGTCCTCTTGAATGTAATGGCTGCTTAAAAAGAGTCATCTTGGAGCACTTTAACATTTATGAGCCTAAACATTTTTCTTGGCCCCATGTCTGAGAAACAGCTCATTTCAGGGAGTGCTTAGGAGCAGTGCTACAGTGCACATGCTGTGGTGGTGCAACTCCAGGAGAGGTGGTCATTATGCAATCCATATGCTCAATTCTCCTCTTTGTTCTGCTTTTCATGGCTGAGAGCTTGAATTCAAGTTTGAGAAGAGGCAAGGAACTTCGGTGGCACTGGTAAAGCTTGTTAACTCCTCCCTCTTCCTGCAGGAAGAGCTGCAAGGGGAATCCTAGAGATTACTAGTGTTAATACTTCTAAAAGTCATGCCAGTATTCCTCCTTTTTGTTTAGAAAATGGAGTCATGCTGTTTGGCTAAGGAAAATATACTTGAAATCATTCAAATTTATGACCAAAATTTACCTTCATTCGACATTTTTATAAGATCACTTTTGACCCAGAGAGCAAAGCATGTCAGTATTGGAAAGAAATAGTGTTAATAGTTCTAAGCTCTTTGGGTAACTGGAATGATTTCTTATCTGAAATACGTGTGATTATATTTCCAGGCAGCAATAACTGTATGCTCTATTTATACAGAGCATTTTAGAATGCTACAAGCCAGTTTTAATAAAAGTTCTAATATTCTAGCTTCTGTTACTGTATTATTTTAAGCCTTACTTTTAACTACAAGGTCCACTTTGTTTGTCTTTACTAGTAGTTTATATCTGACAATTTAGCTTCTTGACTAACCCAATACTTTACCAAATATGGCCACTCAGAGCAAAGTAGGTCTGGTAATTTGATCTAAGTTTGGCTAAATGCCTGCTAAGCTCAGCCTGTAAACCTCACCAGGTAGACCCTAAGGCAAACTTAAAGGAGCATCTAGAAAAAAATGACTAGGATACTATTCTGTGTACTCACAGTGGGGCTGGAGTGGGCTACCTGCTGTCTCAGTAACATGCTGAAGTTTAACCTAGGAAAAATAGATTATACTAAACATGCTACAAACAAGAAATGCGAAGAGAGCCAGTGCAGCAGAGAACAGTGAGCTAATGGAAAAACATCTGCTCCCCCGAGTTATGTACAGCAGGAACTTTTTTTTTCCCCTTTGCAAAACACTTGTGATTTATTTATTTTATTCCATATGGGCCAGCTCCTGGGAAAAAGCTGTGTTGGAGGAGATGGGCTTTGTTCCACGAGAAAGTGTCGTCGGGGCCAGTGGGCTGAGGACTGCAACACGCTGGCCCGCGGCCGCGGAGCCGGATCCTGGCAGCAGCCAAGGGTGCACGCAGGCCCTCCCTGCTGCCCCTCTGCTCACCCAGCACAGCTTGTGTTTGCACAGCCTGCCCGTGGGCACTTCAGTGTTCTTCCTTCTCCCAGCTTTTAGCAGTGCTAAGCCCCTGCAAGTTTTTAGCTCTGATATTAAAGGTGTTTATCAGGTGTGGGAGACATCTTTATTGATGTTGCCAGAATAGCTGGATCAGATACTGGCCTGTAATGCAGCACGGGTTGTTGAACCAATTCTAATATTTTTCTTTTTTTAAGTGCTTTCGAATTTTAGAATTTCAAGTTTAGAACTGCCCCATTCGCTGCTTGAGTTCTTGAGCTCCATAAACGCTGCTGATTTTTGTGTCTCTTTACAGTGACACAAAGCACTGTGAAAAGCTGGAGCCTGGTGAGGGGGAGCAGGAGGGAGTCCTTTATTACACTTATATTTCTGAGGAGAATAAAGGCGTATTGCAAAGATGGCTCCCCTGCAGTATTTACTTACTAGGGAGGATTAGGAAAACTTCAGCTGGAGATAGAAATGATAAAGTGAGCTGGTTTTGTCCCCTTTGAAATGTTATTTTAATGAAGTTAAGAAGCCAGCAGTGGTTCTGCTGAGCCTCCTGACTTAGCAAGCTCTGTTCTAGACTTGTGGTAGAGACTAAAGATCACCAAATTCCCTATTTCTCTTCATTTGATCATCCTCAAGAGGGATTAATAAGTTTTGTTCTACACTCTCCAGTTTGGTTTGTTTTATTTTCAACAGTGAATTTAAAAAGTCAAAAGGATTCTTACAGCCTTATGTCAGTACAGGGCATTTGGGATTGCCTGCTCCATTCCTGAGGCTTCTGGATGTTTCTCGTTACTGGAGCAGGATGTGAAACTTTGTGGACTGGTAGTCCTTTGGCCTGGAGAGTTTTCGAAGAGCACATACCATTTCTCAAAATCTGGGACATGCAAACATTCACATGTCTTGAGCACTTGCTCGAGAAGGAAACAGGCAGCAGCTACCAATGGTTTTTGTTAAACATTCTGTAGAAAATTTGCCAAGAGATGGAGAGAAACCTGTTGCACTGCCAGAGAATGGCTGAGGGTACCAAAAAACTGCCATTTCCTCAGCAAGTTTGGACAAGTGATAAAGTGTACACAGTAGTGAAGAAGGAGGCAGGACATTAATTCATACCAGAGACAGAAAGTAGGAATTTATGCTTGGCTGGGCTGTGTCATCATGTTTTGACTGCACCATTTAGTATAGAAGGTAGCTTGTGGCACTTCTGTGCTGCTTCCAGAAGCTTTCACTCTAGTGCTGCATTTGTAAATAAAGCAGCTTGGTGGTCATCTCAGGCCCTGTGAGACCCGAAGCTTGGGAATTTAAAGCCAGTCCCTGGACTTCAGTTTGCATGCAAAGAGGTTGTAAATCTGTTGCCTCGTTCAGCAGAGCAAGTGGCTGAGCTCAGGTGTATGGGAACAAGCAGCAGTTTCTGTACTTCATTTCTGTATCAAATGTTTGCATCGAATGAAATTGTTGTAGCCAGGATATGCCTTGAGGAATCTTCTGTCTAATCTGCCGTGAATTGTCAAGGTACTGCGTGCAGGGTGGTGTCTTAGCATGGAACAATGACTAAACCTCACCTGCCAGAAAGGAAAGGCAGTGGGGGAACCCTTTGTCATGGTAATAGCTCAGTAGTCACTGCTGATGGCAGAGCTGTCTCGGAGTGGGTCTTTCCAGCTGGCTAAGGGCTCCTGCAGTAACGAGCATTAATAGCTCCTGAAGGCAGATGATGAGGAACAGAAATCACCTTCCAACACACCCTCACAGATGCTCTCACCTTCTTAAGTGTGAAGGGCTGCTCTGCACTGTACCATCCTGCTGGGCATTTGGCTGCTACCCTGGCCGTGTCACTGTGCAGTAATGTTTTCAAGGTGGACAAGAGTAGAGTGCTTTAGATGCATCAGGCACACACAACCAAGCGATGTAGAGCAGTCTACTTTGTGGGAGTTAAGTGCTGCCTCTTGGATAACACCAAATGTGATTCACAGGGAACAAAATTTTAACTCTTGGGTTGTTCACATTGCAGAAAAACATTTCAAATCTGTTTGGTTTCTTTAGGCTAGAATTACAGTTGTTGCTGCAGTGACAAGCACTATCACTCTTGACACTGCTTTGAAATGGGGAGTAGGGTCAGTGTTCATGGTGATGTTGAACAGCTTTGTTTCTCAGACAGCAGTGTGATGCAGACATGACTGGATTACACTGTTGTTACACCCCTGATGGACTCCTTAACAGAACTCTGCAGTAATTTTGTCTTGGACAAAATCAAGGGGCTGACTGTAGGACACCCAGCTTTGTCAGTGTTCTGGGAATTGCTCTTGGTCTGTGCATTTGTTAGTGGTCTTTGGAGAGCAAGTAGATTATATGCTTCTGACAATTTTCCCTTGATTAAGGATCTTCACTGTAGATGAGTTTAAATACTAGCAGAAACAGCTGAAAGAGCTAGGAGCCTATATTAGAAGTTAATGAAAATCTCAGTGCAGATGCATGCTGCTCTCAGGGGCTGGGCTCAGCATTGAAATGGGTGCATCAGTCTAGTTGCAAGTCCAGGCAGAAGGGGCCATAGCCACAAGAGAGGACAACAGGTGTCTGGAAGAGCAGCAGAACAGGTTGGGTAGTAGTGCAAGAGAGCACAAATGGGAGACTTAAAGTTGATCTGCAGAAGGAATGAATCGTGCTAGGCTGAACCTTGAAGTCAGCTGGATAGCTGCTCATGGTCTCAGTGCAGGCACAGGCTTCAATAACTGAGTGAAAGGAGAGAGTGAACGAAGTGAAAGGACAGAGTGAACCTGTCTTTGCCCATCCATGCAGTGCCCTGTCTCTTACCTGTGAGAGTGCCGAAATGTTCCCTAATGTCATTCACACACAGTTTCTAGCATTTCGAGAGAGAGACAAAGAGAAGAGTGGTACATCCAGGATCATCATCTCTCTGCTCAGTAGCATTCAGAGACCTTTTAGTTCAAAATAGACTGTAAATCTGTAAATTTATTTAAATTTTTATGGAGATGGCGTTAAGTGAGAGAGAGCAAGGAAGCTTGGTTTTAGATTCAAAGCTCTGAAGAAAGTCAGTACCAAGAACAATCTAGTCCATTAGAGGTTCATAAATGGTTTCCCTGAAGCATTGATCCTTTCACAGATAAGAATTACAGGTATTAAATACCTGTGTCAGCATGAAAAGGTGTTCTCTGCTTTGGAGTGGAACTGGATGCCAAGTCTCTGTAACAGAACTTCCTCACAAAGGCTGCTAATTTGGTTAGATGTTGTTTACAGCATAATTAGGTTATATAAGGAGATAGGCTGATTAATCCAATGGTCAGGAAGCTGGTAACCCAGGTGGCATGAAAGCAGGTGTTTCAGTACTTTCAGTACCGCTGAGGGTTTTACCATGGTAAATTTGATAGGTCCTTGTTTTTTGCGTTTAAATTCTGCCTCTAGCTGTGTTTTTATTCCATGTTACATAAGCATATCTTGTTAATCTGTAAATAAAATGAGTGTGTAATAGAAGTGAAAAATGAGTTTACTGAAAACACATTTTAATGCAGGCCTAAACGATGTCCTTTAATGTCTATTTTTAGCTGGGTAGCTAAAAATTTTAGCACTCCTTTCCTTTCGTAACCAAAAGGCACCCCTCTCATTCTTTTTTATGCAAATTAGGCCTCCCACACCATTAAATCATTTTTATTGACTATTGAGCCTGCAAAGAAATGGACTGAACTTTAGTATGCCACGTTACAATACCATAAAATACAATTTGTAGATCTTATTTCGATTCTGTGTTGCTGCACTTCCTCTAAATAATTGTTATTACTGAAGATGATTTACAGGCACCGTTGAAAGAATCAGTGCTCTCTGTTTTGCATGCATTGAAACACTGGCTGTGCATGATTCCATATCTAAACCCACTTGCTCCCAGTTCTGTTCTGAAATGAAACAAGTCACATGATGCTCTTAGTTGCTAATAGAGCTTTTAGTATGGCAGTATCCAGAACTTCTCCTGACTTCAAACAGTGCCAGGGTTTCACCCTTTCTTTTGTGCTGCTGAGTTTGTGCAAACTTTGGGAATGGAGTGCTCATCTTGAGGCTGTGAGTTGTCGCTTTGCACATCCCCAGGCTCATTAATGCCACATGCATGGCATCAGCTGCTGTGCAGCACTTGGCAGGAGAATGCTCTGTTCCTTGGAAGTGCAAGGAAAATACTGTCCTCCCACAAATTTCTGCATAAGGCTGTGCACATATTAAGCTTGACAAGGTACATGGCCTTGCTTTCTGTTATTATAGATAGCTGCAGCCTCTTGGAGCCAAGGGAAGGGATGCATGCAGAGATTTTATGATTAACCAGAAAGAAATGTATGTGAGTCATTCTGAAAGAGTATAACTCTTCTGAAGGAACTAATATTTTGCTCATGTTGACAGCCTTGGAGAATGACATTTATCTTGTACCACAACCTAGGGATGGCTGAGAAATATTTGAGCATTTTCTCGACAGTGTCTCACCCTTCTTCTAGGAGGGTCACCTCAGAAGTGGAAGGGTGTTCAGCTGTGCTGTCACTTCACTACAGAATCATTTTTAGTGTACCAGTAGAAATGCCATTTGTGATCCCAGTCTCATGTTAGGCCAAGGTGGAACCTTCCCATGGTCAGGCAGGGGACTGCCTTTGAGATGCTTCAGCTTGATTGCTCACCTCTAGCAAGCTCCACGTCACCATGCCAAGTCCCCACAGTCATCTGGGTCTCCCAGTGTTTTGAAATTGCAGAGTTTCAAAGCTATTCAAGAGGAATTTTCACTCTTATTTCCTCCCTCCCTGAGAGTTCCCGAGACTATTCACTGCCTTTAGAAGTCAGGACATTTAAGGTTGTGTCTAATTTCAGAATAGTTTTTCTAAATCTGGAGCCTGAATTAGTAATTTTGAATTGGACTCTTGAACTGTCAATACTTACTGCATGACATCAGTTTTAAAAAAAAAAAGAGAGACACTAAATGAGTTTTTGCAGTGAGAACATGTAGAACACAGGTTATGGATCAAAGAGCAATGCCTGCTGTATGAAGTAAGAGAATTATTTTATCTACATACATGCTTACACACATGTATATATATATTTATATGTAAGAAAACAGTTTCCCTTTTCAATTACATGTGGCAGTGAAAACCGAGTATCACTTTTGACCTTTTGAAAGAATTTAATATCTAATAAATCTAGAATTAGAATAGACTGTTTCATTTGGAAGAGGCCTACAACAATCATCTACAATCAGCTAGTCCAAATCCTGAGAACTGTTAAAGTTCAACCATAAGATATGTTATGAAATTTTATCATGAGTAATTATTTTATTAACAAGTTGACATTCAAACACAAACATAAGTATGCCTGTTACGTATTTTTTTCTAAGAAAACCACTAACATAGTTGCTGATGGTTCAAGCAAGTAAATGAGCAGTCTCTTCCAAGAGCTGTGTTTTGTTTTTCTGTATGAGAATGTAAATGGGTGAATACACAATATAAATGTCTATATTATAAAGGCCTTTTGATTTTAACAGTCTCTGAAAAATTAAGAGACAGTTGTCTCATAAACTTGCCAAATAAGCAGAGAAAAGCACTTTTACTTTAAGTAAGTTATCCAAAGTCCAGCTCAGATGTGTCCTATTCCTCTAACATTTTTGAAGTTCTCAGTAGACAGTGATGGCTTATTCTGTTCTTTTTTCCCCCACAGAATTTTTGGAAATGTATGTGATGACCCCAAGTAGCTACCAGCCCTGCTTCCTTAGGGCTCAGTTCAGCACTGTTTACTTTCCCAATGGAGGAATCCTTAAGGCCTCTGTCAGGGCACCACCCAGAAGTGTCCATGAGCATCCATACAGATCCCTTAGCATTAGGAGAAGATACATTCAGTGAATCCAGTCATGATAGTAAGCACTAACCACAGTACTAAGCATTGTGCAGGATCATGGCCTCATGTTTTAATATGCTTAAGGAAGATGATGTATAATTAATATGAAGAAAGGTCTCTGCTTCATTTCATCTAATGGTAGGGTGTTTTTTGCTTTATTTTTATGGCTTGGTGTTTTGTTTTTCCTTCAGCTGAACTCTTCCTGGAACAGCAGCACCTCAAAGAAGCAGGCTTTTGTACCCAGGAGGCAGCTAGTCTTTTCCCCACATCTCATGCTGTACTGTACATGCGTGGGAGGCTTGCAGAGATGAAAGGCAATTTGGAGGAGGCTAAGCAATTGTATGATGAAGCTCTCACAGTGAATCC
The DNA here is from genome assembly GCA_013398055.1 of Ifrita kowaldi. Taxonomy (NCBI): domain Eukaryota; kingdom Metazoa; phylum Chordata; class Aves; order Passeriformes; family Cinclosomatidae; genus Ifrita; species Ifrita kowaldi. The sequence continues at coordinate 532,007 of VZRS01003115.1, forward strand.
AGCTGGAGTGGAAATTATGCACAGCCTGGTGAGTTTGCAGGGGCTCAGCTCCATTATAGTATTTATGTTCCTGATTAACTGTAATAAGAGGGGAGAGGGCTCATGCTTGCTCTGGATGCCATTGTCTTCCTAATCCTGAGAGCAAGTGACTGTTCCAAGAATAAATTGGGTAGTTTGAACCTCTATTTCAAGACTGGATTGAATGTTTTTAACTAATTAGGACTTGTGTCAAAAGTAAATATTTTAATTGACGAAGGCTGATAGTTTTGGAAGTCAGTTCACTGCTTTGTCTTTGTTGCTTTTCCTACTAACTGTTACGCATTTTAAATAAGCAGTACACTGATGTTTGAAAGATCTGAACTAAGTAACTATAGATAGATAGATAGATATGGGATTTGTAAACCTTGGGCTGGTTTCTTGTGTCTACTCAAATCAAGATAAACTAAGAGTTTACACTAAAATGCGTATGTTACTGTCGTAAGCTGCAGCTTAGTTCCAGCCTTGTGTAGGGGCAGTGACTCCACATTTGTGGGGGTTTTTTTGCTAACACTCCTACTCAGCAAGTATTCTTTTTCTGTGGCACCAAGCCCAAAACAAACTGTTTTCCAGACACAGGGCCTAGAGCTTAATAACAATGATAATTATACTGAGTGTTTTGTGAAAGACCAAAACCCACTTCTCTTGTGAAATCAGAACAGTTAATCATATTTCATCAATGGTATGTCTTGTTAGCTGTAGCCCTTACCAGGTTTCTCTGGGATTTTAGAAGTTTGTCTTGACTAATTTAATTTGGACGGGAATTCTATATCCATGTGACTGCTCAGTGTCTTTGCTAGCACATTTGTATCTCCTGGCATAAATTTGGTCCTGATGAGGTTTTCTGGCAACTCCAGAACTGAAGGGGTATCAGTGTACAAGAGATCAAATGTTACGTGAAGTTATAATTGAGAGAAAATAGTAGAACCTACAGGCAAAGGGCAAGATATGTGGCAATAATAAATGTTCAGTACAGAAATAGCAAATGAATAGCTGGTGCATGTCAGGAGAACACGATGAGATTGCTGTACACGTCAGGCTTCCATGGGGCAATAATATTACTTTGTTGTTGTAATACGGCCTTTCCAAGTTCACTCAGTAAAAACCTAGCTAGGTGGAATGATGCTCTTTGCTCTGTGTCATGATTTCAGAGAAGTTGCTGATACCAGAAAAGCCATCAAATTAGATGCCAACATGATACTAATAGGTCTCATTTTTGTCTTATTTTATGGACATAACCACATCCTGTGTCTTCACATTTCAGTTGCGTGCAATTTTCTGAAACTTTAGTAACTTGGAATAAAAATTTCCGAGGTGCACATCTCAGATGTTCTGACCCAGTTTACTTCAGAAAATGTCATCCCAACATGGCTTAGCTGTTTCTGAAAAGGAGGTTAAAGAAGAAACCTTAAAAGCTTCTGCAATATCTTCTTTACTGTGCCTTAGTGTCTCCAGGCTTTGTTAGGAATGGGTAACATATGAATGTACTTTTTACCATCCCTGAGAAAATCTTGCCTAGGTTATCCAAGTTGTAACCTTTAGAAAACACATATATGCTTAGCAGACAAGTATTTCTGAAAGCTTGAAGGAGTCTGTGAATGCTTATTCCACTCACACTCCAGGAATTTTCAAGAAGGGCAAGAGGAATGACCCTTGAAACTAAAGGCCTGTCTGCCTCACTTCAGTGACTAGTAAAATTACAGAGATTATTCTGGGAGGTACTGAAAAACACCTGAAAGACAGTGCAGTTGTTGGTCACAGCCAGCATGGGTTCATGAGGGCTCCTGCCCCGGGGCAGCCCTGGGTGTACCTACAGCATGGGGCACAAGAGGCTGGAAAGCTGCTTCACAGAAAAGGACCTGGAGGTCCTGGTCAGTGGCAAGTTCAATGTGAGCCAGCAGTGCCCTGGCAGCCAGGGGGGCCAACCCTGTCCTGGGGGCATCAGGCACAGCATCACCAGCCAGGCAAGGGAGGGATTGTCCCGCTCTGTTCTGCACTGGGGCAGCCTCACCTCCTGTCCTGTGTGCAGTTCTGGGATCCACAATATAAAAAAAGACATTAAACTATTACTGTCCAAAGGAGGGCAACCAAGACAGTGAAGGATCTTGAAGGGAAGCCATATGAGGAGCAGCTGAGGTCACTTGATCTGTTCAGCCTGGAGGAGACTGAGGGAAGACCTCACTGCAGTCTGCAGCTTCCTCGTGAGGGGAAGAGGGGCAGACGCTGATCTGTCTCTGTGGTGACAGTGACAGGACCCAAGGGAATGGCCTGACATGTCAGGGAAGGTTAGGTTGGGTATTAGGAAAAGATTCTTCACGCAGAGGATGGTCAGGCACTGGAATGGGCATCCCAGGGAAGTGGTTACAGCACCAAGCCTGCCAGAGTTCAGGAAGTGTTTGGGCAATGCTGTCAGGCCATGGTGTGACTCTTGGGGCTGTCTTGTGTGAGACCCAGAGACGATCTCGATGGTCCTTGTGGGCCCCTCCCAATTCTGAGTATTCTATGATGATGTTTTGGTCAAGGGTGGATGTAAAATTTAGAAGAGTTGAAAAAGACAATGAGATGAGAAATTTGGGTGCAGAGACCCAGTCTGTAAGCAAGTAGGGAAGAGGAAAGAAACTGAATAACAAAGTGAGAGAAATAAGGATAGGTAGAAAATAGGGTAAGATAGATAACACCAGATAGGACTGGATAGATGAGAAGACACATGGATGGAGGGGTGGGCATGCTGGAAAGGGTGAAATAGAGGGGTCAGTCTTAGGAGAATGACAAAGGAGCAGGAACCTGTAAGAGCACTTCCTTTCCATGCCCTTCGGTCTCCTCAAGATTCTGAATCTTCCCACCCTGGTGCCAGCAAATACCAGTGAAAATCACTTACTTAAGCATGCACCTCACCTCCTTTAACTTGGCCCTGCTGGCAGCCTGTGGTTCACACCTGTTAGCTAAGATAGCAAAGGTCTGGTCTATCCCTGCTGATGCCATGAATCATGGCAGTAGTTACATGATGGCACATTATGGCATTCCTTTGTGTGCTTTTCCAAAAGCTAGGAAATTGCACATAACAAGTTAGAAGCATCTGATGAGCACTATAGAAAAGTCTGTAAAGAAATTAATCATTCTGCCTTCAGAATAGAGCTGGAATAATGTGCAGTAAACAAGGCTTTTAGGTCTATGCATCAAATAAAAAGGGCGAAAATAAAATATTGAATGGCTGCTAGCTAAGTGATTTTGTCCTGTGTACTGAATGAGACACTGTCCCCATGGAGAACTTAAGACTGGGTTTATGCAATTGAGGATGTAATGTAACAAGTGGTAAATTCTGAATCTCCTCGAGGCCATCAGAAGAAAACTGAATGTCTTTCTGAAATGTGTGTATTAGCCAAGTACTAGCTGTACTTTTATTAAAAATACAAGTTCTTGAGGACAGTATGTTCAGTCCCCTACCAGAGGGAAATATATGTGTGGGATTATGCAAGAGGGCAAACTAGATTATCAGCTAGTTCCAGGGAGTTTGAAATTATGCGAGACACATACGCAGGCAGCTGGAATTAAATTCACACGTTTCAGTATTGGTGCCCCCAGTTTGGATACATTGTTTTCCCACTCTAGTGGTACTGTTGCGGATATGTAATAATGTAGAGAAGGAGGATCTGGGTGTGAGAATTACTGTTTGACTTGGTACAATTGTCATCCAGCTGACCTAGTCCACTTTAAGGGAAAACTGCTGTAGACAGTGCCTAGCCTCCCTGGTGTATCAGCATCAATTAGCAAAGTAGTCATGTCTCTTCCCCTGGGCTCTCAGAACTGGGTTGTCAAAGCTATATTTGGAAAATTCCAACCTGAAGAGTGTTGCTGGCTTTAAATGAAGGGCACAGATCTAGCAATGAATGAGTCCATTGGGTGTCAGTAACTTCACCCTTACACGGGGTACACTCACCACCATAATACACACAGTCTGTTTCTCTGCACAGCTGAAAATGGCTGTGTTTTGCTGTGACCATAGGGTGTTTACAATAGCTGTCAAATCAGCATGCTTTCCATACACAGCACGCTGCTGCACGGCAGAGGAGCACTGGGCAGCAGCACTGCCATGCCAAGCACATCCCAGGGGGTGGGTGCCATGCTCTGCTTCATCCCAGGGGCCTTTGGCATTTGGTGTCCAGTGCTGTGGTTAGGAAACCACAGGCACTTAGAAAATACCACACAGCTGTGATGCTTCCTGTAACACTTGCAGTTTCTGAGTGGTGTCACTGGATCCTTAAACCTGTATCAGGAATCCACCACTGGCCTTTACAAAGTGAGTACTACTGGCTAATACCTAATCTAGGGAAGTATATTTGTTGAGGAATTTTGTTTTCATTGTCAAAGACATACAGAATCAGTTTTCGGGGCTATTTGAAGCATACTCCTGGTGAGGTGAGCAACTACTCCATTGGTTGGATAGCTGTTTGCTGCCAGAAACAATTAGCTTGGGTTGGCTCCTAAAAATTGTACATCCTGTGAGACCATGGTTTCTTTAATAGATACAACTTAGTAGGGTTCTTTTTCCACATTGCTCCTGATTCAGTCTCACATATTTCTGTCATCCCTTCCTTTGCTAGAGCAGCCCTGTTTCTTTCTTCTTCCCTTTCACAGGCTCCTTCTGGGGCCTGCTTGCAAGGGTCACAGAGCACTTCTCCCTCCCAGGGGCTGATGGAGTTTCCACTGAGCAGGTATATATGCTGGTCTAGAAACAAGAGCTTAGTCCATATCTCCTTGTGTTACACTGTGACCTCTGACAGCCCATTTCTACAGCCAAATAACTATGGCTTACTTCTTTCAGTATGTACCAAATTTGGTTATATAACATCATGCAATACACAGCTTTGGGATGGTGATAACAGAATTGACATGTGCCCAACCAAGTCAGAAAATATAACATAAGCTGGGGCAGATGACACCTCCTTGTAAAGCGATACACAAATCCACCTACCTGTATGTAACTAGAGAAAGACACTGAAGTTTGTTAGTTCTCAGCCACAGTGCATTCAGTACCACTCTCGCTTTTGATTCAGAGGAGGAGAAAATCAATGCCAGCGCACTGGATTTGAGTCCTAAAGCTCTATATGTAATGTTGCAAGTCAGACTAAAAACTAAGATATTCCTGCCCAGCATGCATCTCACATAGCATGTTGTCAAGTCACAGCAATTCTCAACATGTTTTAGTTCAGGGAAGAAGAGAAAGAATTGTCTGTTTAAAAGGGAAGGAAATGGGTACCCTCATCTCCATCACTCTGCCGGATTTAATGAAGACAGTAAAAAATACCATCAAAACAAAGCAAAAACATTTCTTGACTTATACTTGGATATTACTGAATGCAGTGGAAAACTGTAATGATTCTTTACTTCTCTTGAAGGTTACTTCTCTTCAGGGGCAATAAGGTTGGTATCAGAATGCCATGTAGCTGTCTGCACTACCTCATCCCTATCCTTGATAGCAAAACAAAGTGAACAGTTTATTGGGTTTTGTTCCTAATGTGTCCGTATTCACGTGTTTTCTTGTGACCACATGAAGGGTGGAAAACATGATCTTGTGAACACATACTTGATTTGTTCCATAACGAAATCAAAGAGTGTATACAGCTAGCAGAGGTTGTACTAATCAAGAGAGTTGTTCTTTGGCTGTCATCTGCACCACGAAACATAAGGTTGGCGGCCATGCAGGAAGGGTTCACAGTCACAGAATACTCTCCAACTGAAGTTGGAAAAACAAGCTTCCCACTCACCTGGGTTTAAGTCTCCTAAGCCAGGCCAACAGATTGACTGTAGGCTGTTTGGTGACCATCGTTTTGCAAGATTAGTGTAGATTGTGGCCTTTCCACAGGAAGGCCTGGTTATTTTATGGGAGAAGTTCTTTGTGGTAAATGCAGTTGGGGAGGTATCACCCACATACCAGAATCACAGAATGGTTGAGGTTGGAAGGGATCTTGGGAGATCTTATAGTCCAACTCCCTGCTTAACAGGTTCAGCTAGAGCAGGGTACCAGGACCGTGTCTAGCTGGGGCTTGACTATCTCCAAGGACGGAGCAACCGCTGTGCGATCTGTTCCAGTGTTTGATCCCCCTTACAACAGACAAAGCTTTTACTAATGGTTAACTGGAATTTCTTGTGTTTCAGTTTGTGCCCACTCAGTCACTGGATACCCCTGAGAAGTTCTAAGAGGTTCCACTTCTTTACACCTTACCATCAGATATTTACCTGTACTGATAACGTGTCCCCTCTCTTCTGCAAGGNTATACTGGGGAGCCCAGAACTGGACACAGTACTCCAGGTGTGGCCTCACCAGTGCTGAGTAGAGGGGCAGGATGAACTCCCTCGACCTTTTGGCAGCACTCTACCTAATGCAGCCCAGGATACTGTTAGCTGCCTTTGCTGCAAGGGCACATTGCTGGCCCATGGCCAGCTGCTTGTTCACCAAGTCCTTTTCTGCAAAGCTGCATTTCATCCAGTCATTTCCCCTGCCAAAGTGAATCTGAAGCTATTACCAGGAATTTTTTCTGCAAGTAGATACTAAACATAACATTGGCATGACTGTACCAGGTCAGGCCAGAGGTTCAACTACTCCTCCGCACCAGCAGCAGCAAAGAAGTGCCTAGGAAAGAATGAGGCCAGAGCAGACGTGTCATACTTCTAAGGTTAGGACTTAGCATGGGGACATCCCAAAGTAGAGGTAGATTCTACTTGCACTGTAATTCCCAGCAGATTTCTCCTTCGTGAGCTTGTCTTGAGCCTGTGTTAGAGCTTTCATCATCCACAATACCCTTCGGCAAGGAGACCCACAGGTCTCCTTTCTACTGTACAAAGAGCTGCCAAATTCTCTATGTTCTTGATGCAGCTCTTCTTACCCACACTGGTGCACCTTATTCTCACTTTGGAAGACATAACTTACTGCTGATTCTTANAGTTCAGGGAAGAAGAGAAAGAATTGTCTGTTTAAAAGGGAAGGAAATGGGTACCCTCATCTCCATCACTCTGCCGGATTTAATGAAGACAGTAAAAAATACCATCAAAACAAAGCAAAAACATTTCTTGACTTATACTTGGATATTACTGAATGCAGTGGAAAACTGTAATGATTCTTTACTTCTCTTGAAGGTTACTTCTCTTCAGGGGCAATAAGGTTGGTATCAGAATGCCATGTAGCTGTCTGCACTACCTCATCCCTATCCTTGATAGCAAAACAAAGTGAACAGTTTATTGGGTTTTGTTCCTAATGTGTCCATATTCATGTGTTTTCTTGTGACCACATGAAGGGTGGAAAACATGATCTTGTGAACACATACTTGATTTGTTCCATAACGAAATCAAAGAGTGTATACAGCTAGCAGAGGTTGTACTAATCAAGAGAGTTGTTCTTTGGCTGTCATCTGCACCACGAAACATAAGGTTGGCGGCCATGCAGGAAGGGTTCACAGTCACAGAATACTCTCCAACTGAAGTTGGAAAAACAAGCTTCCCACTCACCTGGGTTTAAGTCTCCTAAGCCAGGCCAACAGATTGACTGTAGGCTGTTTGGTGACCATCGTTTTGCAAGATTAGTGTAGATTGTGGCCTTTCCACAGGAAGGCCTGGTTATTTTATGGGAGAAGTTCTTTGTGGTAAATGCAGTTGGGGAGGTATAACCCACATACCAGAATCACAGAATGGTTGAGGTTGGAAGGGATCTTGGGAGATCTTATAGTCCAACTCCCTGCTTAACAGGTTCAGCTAGAGCAGGGTACCAGGACCGTGTCTAGCTGGGGCTTGACTATCTCCAAGGACGGAGCAACCGCTGTGCGATCTGTTCCAGTGTTTGATCCCCCTTACAACAGACAAAGCTTTTACTAATGGTTAACTGGAATTTCTTGTGTTTCAGTTTGTGCCCATCCAGTCACTGGATACCCCTGAGAAGTTCTAAGAGGTTCCACTTCTTTACACCTTACCATCAGATATTTACCTGTACTGATAAGGTGTCCCCTCTCTTCTGCAAGGCTGAACAGTCCCAGCTCTCAGCTTTTCCTTGTGTGACAGATGCTCCAGTCCCTTGGTGATCTCAATGCCCCTTTGCCTGGACTCTCTCCAGTATGTCCATGTCTTCCTTATACTGGGGAGCCCAGAATTGGACACAGTACTCCAGGTGTGGCCTCACCAGTGCTGAGTAGAGGGGCAGGATGAACTCCCTCGACNTGAGTAGAGGGGCAGGATGATCGCCCTCGACCTTTTGGCAGCACTCTACCTAATGCAGCCCAGGATACTGTTAGCTGCCTTTGCTGCAAGGGCACATTGCTGGCCCATGGCCAGCTGCTTGTTCACCAAGTCCTTTTCTGCAAAGCTGCATTTCATCCAGTCATTTCCCCTGCCAAAGTGAATCTGAAGCTATTACCAGGAATTTTTTCTGCAAGTAGATACTAAACATAACATTGGCATGACTGTACCAGGTCAGGCCAGAGGTTCAACTACTCCTCCGCACCAGCAGCAGCAAAGAAGTGCCTAGGAAAGAATGAGGCCAGAGCAGACGTGTCATACTTCTAAGGTTAGGACTTAGCATGGGGACATCCCAAAGTAGAGGTAGATTCTACTTGCACTGTAATTCCCAGCAGATTTCTCCTTCGTGAGCTTGTCTTGAGCCTGTGTTAGAGCTTTCATCATCCACAATACCCTTCGGCAAGGAGACCCACAGGTCTCCTTTCTACTGTACAAAGAGCTGCCAAATTCTCTATGTTCTTGATGCAGCTCTTCTTACCCACACTGGTGCACCTTATTCTCACTTTGGAAGACATAACTTACTGCTGATTCTTA
>VZRS01003117.1:0-66880 GCA_013398055.1 Ifrita kowaldi
CATCTCAGCAAGGTTTAGTTGAAGATCCATTCAGAGTGAAAACCTCTTACAAGTTATATTTTCAATAGTACACAGAAAGTCTGAGTGGTTTGCAATGATTTTCATGTGTGAATGTTTACTTTAGTAGCAGCAAAAATCCCTGCTTTGTTAGCCTTACATGAAGTGTGCCTTGTCCTTTGTGCACAACATCAGAGAGGGAGGAGGCTGTGTTGAAAGTCCACCTTACCTAGAGAAGAGCTCTTTCCCTTGTCTTCAAAGCTGTAAATCCTCACATAGTCTGAGCATGCTTTTTTGATGTCATGTTAGCATTCTCGCTTCATTGGCTTCCCTTTCAGAGGGACACTGTTCTCCCATTCTTAAAAAAAAAAAAAAAACAAAAACCTGACATGAACATTTTAAAGATTTTCCATTTTACATTTAAACCAAGATGTTTAGAAGTGGTATTTACTGAAGGTCATATTCTACCCTAACCTTTTTCTCATAGGTTTTGACAAGACAATTTTCCCTGAATCTGAGGAATATTTAGCAAAGGAGAAAAGAATGGAGAATCCAACCCTGAGATAATTGGGTAATCAGATAAGGATTAACTGTTTTCCAATAAGCCCATGGAGACTACTGAATCAAGATCTCATTCAGTAATGTATATTTACATGTTTAAATAAAATGTAAAAGCACTAAATGAGAGATAGACTTTGTAACTCAGGCCCTCACCTAACTTGTGGAAGAACAGGCAAGAATTTGACAGTCTTTCACATGACAATTGTATCCTTCAGTCACTGGATTCCTGGTTATTTAGACAAAATCCCAGTTGCTTTAGAGAAAAGCATATCCTAAAACATTTCTGTCATTGTTTCTCATATATATTGTTTTATTCATATTGAATTTGAGAAATTTTCCCCACTGTAGAGATGTTTCCAGAGAACTAGAGCTACCATACTGTCTCTGTGATCTTTTATTACTCCTTTAGTTCATTTCCAACCTAGCAGATGAAATATGACTCTGGAGTTGAGGAGAGCTTTGCTCTGTCACTCTTCTGTTCATTTCTCTCTGTCCTTATCTTTCCCCCCCGAGAAATACTGAGACTTTCCTCCTTTAAAAAGTCCCTCGAGATCTGCTGCTGGCAATCATTCCATGAAGGTTGACTATTTCATTTAATCTCTATAACCTGCTTCTTCTCTTACCTTTATTTTGTTTCCGACCGCTGTTTGCACCAACACAAACTTTTTGTCTGCTCCCATTCATTCAAGGTCTCTTAATTCTTTCAAACCCACTTAATTCCTATATTATATTATAGAGGATCTTTGTCTCACACTGTCAAAGAAATGTGATTAAACTCTTAAGATTGCTTTTCAAAAACTAACCTCTGTGTTTAGAGCAAATCACATCAGAATGTAATCAACTCAGTTTGCTTTTGACAGATGTTTAAAGTAATTTTATGCTACACAGCTTTCTTGTGTTTCTTGGTTTCTGCAGTGCCAGGATGCAGCAGTTATAATTTAGGTTCAGAGAATATGGGGGGAAATTGTTTGGCATTAGACAGTTGTTTTCTATACAATACTATTCCTTTACTTTTAGCATTTATGTTGCTAGCTTAATGCTTGCAAAACATGGTGCTCTGGCAGAACTGAAAAGTTAAGTCCTCTGTTTATAAACCAGGAAAAGCACACTAATTTCCTCTACTGCCTCACTGAAGTGCCTTAACATTAACATGGCTACAGCTGCAAAACTAAAATATCCTTGAGGATATGCTTAGCTTTAAACAAGTGAGTTGCCCCATTAAATGTCTTGAAATCAATTACACTAATTCTGCTCTAAATTAAGTAGCTGAACTGTTCTATCAAACTGATGCTCTACTGCCCACTCCTGGGCATAGGAAAGTAATTCATCCTCAAAATGTGCGGCTTGACTTCCCTCCTGAGCACTTGACGTTGATGCTGAAACAAACACTTGTCTCACCAAGAGCCAGAGACCACTGAATAATCATGATCTGAATTCATAACCATTCTGGACTGGATCTGAATCAGTTACCTGAAAGACTCCATATTTCCCCACTGACTGGTGAATTCCCTTTCTCTTCTTACTATTATCATAAAAAGAATTTCAATATTCTTGATCTTCATCAGACTACAAGTAACAGGAAAGGAACAAATGCAACATGCATCCATCTAGGAATCACTCTAGCAAAACTGGTTTTCTTCTCAAGCTTAAATGCCAAAGTATTAACCATAAGCTGAGACATCCCATGAAGAGGGAATCTCTAAGAAATGCATCTTTGGTTATTATAGGAGAAAAATTATTAAAATAAAATATAATATCTTTAAAGGGATGGTAAACATGATTAGGGTCCTTAACATGGTATTTAAGCAATTCACTCCCTCAGGTGAAAATAAAGGTTATTTAGAACATGCTGTAATGCATTAAATAAATCCTTTTATCCTCAGCACTGGCTTTGAAGCCTGTTAAGAGTTTGGGAGCTTTAGGCCTAAAGCAGTTCTTCGCATTATTGTCCCTTTGCCCTTTGAAGCTTCAAATGGGTCCTGCCAATTATTGTTTTAGCAGTAATCACCATGGAGTGATAAACTAACAATATAGTTACTAAAAAATTAAGTACAAAGAAGTAAAACCATGACTATATCAAAGTGAAAATTTGCAGGAGGTCTCCAGTTCAGGCATCACTGGCAGCAGCCTGTCCCTGAAATGCAAGGGAAGGAGAAATGTCATGAATTCAGGGAAGGCATAAACAGTCATAAACACCTTGGTGCCACTACTCTGGCTCATACAGCTAGTTACACTTTGTAAATGCCGAGCATTAGATCTTCCCTGAAGTCTCACTGACCTGGGGACAGTGTGTCTATCCCAAGGATACACCGGTTAATTTTTAGCTTGCTCTCTGTCTTTGTTTGGGATCGTAATACATTTTTCCAAGACAAATCTGTGGTGGAGACAGTTCCCTCAAAGCAGTATAGATGCAAACTAGTTGATAATATGCTCTCATTTCTCGGTGTAGATATGTCCTTGGAGTTCCTTGTGTCAGTTGCTTTCTGTCTTTTTCCGGTCCTTTTCCCCCACTTCAAAGGCATCCGCAGAACTTTCTTCTTTAGTGCTCAAGGATTTAACAGAGATTCTGGCAGTATCTGGGAATTTAATTGTTTTTGATAGTATCAGCAGCTAGCATTAACATTTGGGAGAAGCACTTATCTGATTTGTATGGGACCTGTTTCCCTAAAAAAGCTCTACAATGCTGCACAGAACTGGCATGCACCACAAGCATGAATATGCAACAGCAGTATTATTCAAGAATCACAGTTAATGGTAATAACCTTTTTCCCCCAAAATTAATCAGAAAATATGTAAGTCAGCATATTTAAATAATGCATTGAAATCAGAGCACAGCATGAATAATATTTAAATTAAATCTGACAACATGAAAAACACAAAAAAGAGTATTCACAGTAATGGAAATAAGAAATTTTTAAAACTGCATTTTCTGAAGGAGCAAATAATTAAAAGACCTACTTCAGTACGATAATTTATGGAATGACCTTATCAGCAAATAAAAAGTGTAGTTAGACTAAATGAGGCCTCCATAAAATGAAAAGGAGAATAAATGAAAGCAACACAGATATATATCCACTGCTTTGCAGGAAGGCACTGAAACTAAAACAGGTAGGCTGTTTACATGCAAGATGTCTCATTATTTGTAGTTGAAACCTCTGTATCACTAAAAGTGCTTTAAGGAAAGAAAGGCTTTTAAAAATGTATTTATAAACTTAAGCACGTCTCAAGCCAAGGACCTGGATAACAAGGATCTCTAGTTCACATTTCCGGATGGTAGAGCTCACAGTGGGAGAGAACATAAAAGCAAATGCCTGAAAACTACTCTTTTTCCATGACAGTGCCTTGCTTTGGGCCAGAGATAAGGAGTATACTTTGGAGAAGGTATTTGTGGTTTCGTATTTCACTGCTGATGTTGAAACATACTCAGGATACCCAGGTGTTGCAAGCCAAATTCTAGACAGCAGGGAAAGTACAGTGGACCAGAGCTTTGGTCAGTTCAGCTCTGACTTTAATATCATTTAATGCCTTTGAAAGTCCAGTTGTCAGTGCCTTCCCTCTCTCTCTCTCCTGATGTGACATAGCTGGTTACATCTTGTGTCTAACAGAACATCATGTTCTTTGGGCAACAGTGTTATACCTTGCTGAATAAAAGGAATCCCTTACATTGCTGCCAGTTGATCAAGAGCATCTACTTCTCATTTACCTGTTTCTCGGTGTTTCTCCAAAGCACTGTCGGAAATGCTCCTCAGTGGTTTAGTGTGCTTCCTGGCTCCGATGTCTCTTCTGGATCTGCACACAGGGAGATTTTAGAAAGCCCTTTCTTATGTACACTTTATTTCACACTGAAATTCCCCACCTTTGGCTGCAGTACCAATGTGTCTTTTTGGCAGCAAGCAGTCATTGTGAATAGTGACTGATTCCTTCCATTCTGCTGTTCAGGCTTACATAAATGTATGTGACAGCAGGGATGAGGAAGGTGTCACCACAGCTTCATTCTGGCACACGAGAGGGTGGTGGGGAAGTAACAGCATTTTCATTCCAATATTGGCTGCTCAATTAAACCAATCACTGATTGTAGACAAAGGCACTCTGAACTCACAGATGGGAACAACGCCATCCTCGCAGATGGGCATGAGCATCCAGCACCAAGGAACATTGCACCACCACTGAATATCTGCCTTGATGCCTGCCCAGAAATGTCAAAAAAACAGGTGCTGATCCTCATCTTCTATGCCCACAATACAAGGGAATGCACCACCTGTCATTAATCCAACACCTCTCTGAGTTAATTTCCAGAAGTTCCTGGGAGAAATATGGAGAGTTAAATGAGTAGGTTTAAAACAAGCTGAGTGTTTTTGAAACAGCTTTGTTTCTATATTTAGAAATCTTAGAACAAAAAATGTTTTTATATCTGATCTCAGTGACACCTTGATTTCATGAAACATTAGAATAATCTTCCAAGAAAATAGGAGTTCTCCTGAAGCTATTGATCTTATTGCCTACTGTTGGATTCTGAATATTTTAAGGGGTAAAGAGGCTATGTATCACCAAATACAACCCCACTTTTATCACTACCAGATTTACAAATTTTATATTTTGATAGGAGACACTGAAGAAAGAAGGAATATGTTAGAAAGAAAGTCATGAACAGAAAGGCAAGATTTAATGATGTTGCTCTTTAAGTGAATGGTCAAGATATCTGCAAAATCACAGATTTGCTTGACAGCATTCATTGTAATCATGGGGCAGCACAGCTCAGAGCTCTGTCTGAAGACTCCAAATCTCTAATAGAAATGTATTTCCAACTGCTTTAAAAGGCATAGGCAGCCCAGAGCCCATTTTTTCCCTTGAGTCTCTCTTTGTTTCTGCCTACTGCATGAACATCTGCCTAATGAAAGCAGAAGGAGCTCACAGTACTACGAGCACTTTGGGAGAGGGTTCATAATTTTTGGCTTCCTTCAAGTGAGAAAAGAAGGAAGGTAGAAATGAAAAGATATAACAGGTATGAGGGAATAAAGAAAAATTGAAAGATGTAGAAGTGGTGCATAGGAAAAGCTTGAGAGGCTTTGAATAATTTCATTACATTGTACTGCACTGGGGATTTCATTGTTTAGAACGAGATGAGCAAGCACTTGCTCAAAATATAGAATGATTGACCTTCAAGGTCAGCACAGTTGGTGGCAGTGCACAGCATGACTCCTTGCCAAACCTTAGAAAGGGAATGAATCAAATGCTATCAATGCATTTTTCATCTTCAAACTCATCGTGTGTGCCTCATGGAGGAACAGAAATGATGCCACTGAGGCCAAATAGTACCAAACTAATAACATTTCCTGTCTTGCATTTGCTTCCTCCATCTGCTCACATTTCCTGGGTGACAGGTTCATCTCAGCAAGGTTTAGTTGAAAATCCATCCAGGCTGCATTAATGTGTGAATTTTGACCTCATCAACAGCAAAAATCCCTGCTTTGTTAGCCTTACTAAAACTGTGCTTTGTTCTTTTTGCTCAACAGCAAAGGGAGAGAGGAGGCTGTGTTGAAAGCACCACTTTTCTAGAGGAGAGCTCTTTCCCTCATCCTCAAGGCTGTAGACTCTTAGAGAGAGGGAAAGTCTAGCCTGAGAGTGATTTTTTTACATCACATTAGTGTGCCATTATGAAGCAGGAGTCTAGTTTGTTTGGTTTCCCCTTTGGAGAGAGACTACTCCCATTCTTCAAAAGATACTTTGCTTTGTGGAAGAAGGAAGTAGTACTCAGGAAATGAGAAAAGTAATGGTCAAAAAGGAAACAAAAGTGGAAATAAAAGGAAGTGTATTTTTTTTGTGAGAAAAAGGAAAGGCAGTGGTTTTACTCCACCTCATCTAGACTTCTAAGTTTCTCATGTCAGTTGCCATCAGGTTTATTTTCCTCTGCCTAGACAAGAAAGTTGACAATAGTAGAGTAGAAAGAAAAAAATAACCAGCTGTGTTAGCTCTTTGTTTGCGGACAATGAGTGTATCTACCTTTTTATAATACAGTTGGATAAAATGTTTAATAGTTTTATCAGCCTTCGTGGGGATTGTATGAACACTGACATATTTAAATTTTCCCTAAACTGATACTTCTATACTCTGCAGGTTTAAAGAAACACATTGCCTCTCTTACAGACCTATTTCTTTCTTACTTGTTTATATTCATTGGCCCAACCCTTGCCTTTGCATTTTGGTGCTTCTTGTAGGAAAGTAGCTTTCCCTGTAGTCAAATGAACATTAGGAGATGTTATGAAAGCTCTACCCTATACAAAATTAGTTACTCGAGTTTGAGTGAACTCCTTATAAGTTTTCATGCTGGCCTGTACTAGAAATAAATGTATCTCTCTTTAATTTTGTAAAGTCTTAGCCATTTGAAAGCTTAATTCTCTACAGAATTCAGATAGCAAGAGGAATTACAATCCACGTTCTTCTAGGCATGAACAAGGTATGGGGTGTAAACTGTTTTTCTTGGAAGGAGAGACAATTTTTCTGTACTTGTGGAGTTTTTCTTGGAAGGAGATACAGTCTCAGGCCAGTCTTTTTGAACAGAGATTCAACATTTTTTTTCTGTTTGCAAACACTTCCTGCTTGCCCTGTTTTCATATCAGTGAAAATCCCCCTAAGGCAAACAAACTTCTTTATAAATTGCCTAAGGGTTTGGATCCAGTTGTTAAAATAGCAAGTTTGTTTGATTTGGGCACTGGGTAAGATATTGACAGTTTTTGTAGAAAGCTGAGATGTGGTCACATTTAATAATAATTTTCTGAAAAGGTTTTTTTTTGGTTTAGACAAAGAGAAAAAAATGGTCAATTTGTTTTTATCTAAATACTTCCAATTTTGAAAGCAAACCTTTTTAATTTTTTCTGTCAGTTATACAAACCAAGAAACATTCAATACAAGAAAATTTGTAAGAAACGTATCATTTGGAACAAATCATAACCAGTGAACAGGTGAATCACAAAAAGACAAAAGGTTTGTAAAAGAAATTGAATCAACAGTGATATGCATGCTTTGGAGAATTGTCATTTGAAGGACAGCAGGATATAAGGTTACCCAGTTTATGAAGGCTGCTCTCTTTGGGCCATAGTCTTTTTGCTTGTGTTTTGAAAAAAATAAATGCTCTTAAGTAAGCTAATCAATCTTTATCACATACTCAATTGTTTTTATTACTTTTTTCATGAAAGTTTACATTATTATTAAACAACAGTGGTTACTATTGTAAAACAGCAGTTTTCTGTGAAATGTTTTTCATAAGAATAATTCTTTCATCTTGTTTCAGTATTTTGACCCTACCCACCCAACTTTCAACTCTGTCATCACAATTGCCAAGTGGTAAAAATTAGGAACTATGTCATCCTCCTGCCTTGAGAGAGTTATTTACATCTCTGTGGGTGTTATTCTTGGTAACCTGCTCAAACTGTATCAGTTTAATTCTGGCATAAACCACCTATCTTGGCGTTTCCTGTAGTCAGTAGAGAGCCATGAACATGCCTCAGGGAGATTCATTAAATCTGTCTTGCATGTTTATTTTGGGCCCTTTTTGAAAAGTGAGATTTTTTCCCTGCCATAATCTGTTAAAGGAGGTTATACCAACTAACTTTGCGTGGTTTTTTAGATTGTTGAAGATAGCAGATTGAATATTAAAAGATTTTTGAGTATGCACATGCAAATGTCCCAAAAATAAAAAGTTCCCACACAATAGGAATGATAGCTCCAACTTGAGCTAGTCTGTCTTCATATATTGTAAAAAAATAGTAAAATAAATAATATTGATTTGACGATCTAACAGAAGAGGCTAACCACCCTGAACCAGAGAGGGAATAGAGACTTGTAGATCTGGAGACTTTTTCCTTAGTGAATTATACAGAGGTTTTGGCCAGCATCTCTTTGAGTTCACCAGAATATATGCTACAAAGGCTTTTATTTAACACTAAGCATATTTATTTTTATCAAGAAGGTCCTTACCAGGCTTGCATCTGTCCCTCATACTGTTACAATTATCCCACAGGTGCAAGGAATAGTCACTAAGATGGAATTGTTATATATATATGTATATATCTATATATGCATATATGTATATATGTATGTATGCATATAGGTAATCACATTGAGATGTGATGGCTATTCAGACAGAATTCAGTCTGACAATGCATATGTTCAAATAAGAGATTGATTTCTCTTAAAACTTAGTTATGAATGTCTGGCAGGGACCGTTCCATACCCAGGAACAGCAAGAAGAACTAGGGAGGATATTTCAACTATGACTCTATTTTCTGATTTAGGACCTCCTGCAAATAATTTTCAAGGCCCTTGAGTAGGGCATCATCCATGTCATTCTGGTCAGGAAAGATCTGCGTAATCTAGTCTGCTGTATTTCTGATGTGCACATCCTCAGAGGGTTTAATTGCCCCACTTAGAGCAATTTTCAAGGACCGAGAGGGAAACCCCTCATTAGAACTGTAGGTGGTCGAAAGTTTAGTGAGCAATGTATGCTACAGTGTTTCACATGTGGCTTTCTACACTTTGTTTACTCAGATACACTGGGAATCTACTTAATTGTGCATCATCCCAGGGAACCAATTTGGCCTAAGGCAGTGAATGGCATTGACTGCTGAGTAATGAGGATACTTCTGACAAATATTTCTGTTTAATAGATATTGTTCAGCAAGGTCCAACAGCTTAGGCTGTATTTAAGTGTATGACAAATGAGCACAATATTCTACGCATTCAATTCCCTGACACAGAACTAGCCAAATAAAAAAGTAAAAGTAAGTAATTAAGGTGGGATAAAATCATTTGGTCTGTCTGTGTTTATACATTATCCTATCTTATTCTCAGTAGTTCACAGCTGTAAATTGTATCTGGCCTGTAAGAGACCATTGAAACACTATTTACTGCTGGATGCCAGCTTTATCTGTCAGCAGTCCAAAAATGTACAGTTGACAATGAGTCATAAATAAGAGATTAATTAGTGCGGTAGTTGGAAGTTATGTTGCTGATGCAGTTATTTAGTATCCACTTCACTAAGATAATTTGCATATGTTCTGCCCTCTTATCAGCTGTTAAAAGATTTGATTAGGAAAAGGAGTCTAAGAACATTGAATGCTAAGGGAAGAGAGGGACACGTGGGAAGGGCACATGATGGTGTTTGGCTAAAACCTCAGAACAGAAGACAGCCCTTAGTGCTGGCATGAAAAAAGGCTGAGAGAGTCAGCAAGGTTGACAGGATTGGTGCCTTTGGAAGCAGAACAATAGGCATTAATTATATTTAGAAGTTCAAAGGCCAAACATGAAAGTATCTAATTGGTTTATACCCTTGATTTAAACCTTGTTCCCTTATTCTGCATTTTACTATTTTTCATTTGAGTCACTGGGAATTTTGCCAGTGCTCCCAGTGGGAGAATTAGGTGTACTAGAAATACATTTTCAGATATTAAGAATTCACAGCAGTATAAAATATTGCATTCGTATTACAGATTAATCAGGCATCACATATTGGATGAGACATATATGTGCCAAACTACAGAGCTAGAGGAAAAATTAATTCATGAAAAGCCTTAGCTTCTTCACCTAGTTCTGTCCTCTAGCTCCCCCTTTGGCTTTAATAGTCTAAATAAATGTTCAATCCTACTGTAAAATCCAATGTCCTAGAGAATATTGTGCAGCTTCTGAAGGTTAGCCATCTTTCTCAAGGCAAATATGAAATTTCTGAAGATGCTGTCGCGTATTTCTCTCTAAATATGCATGGGAAATCAACAAAAGTCTGCCCTAAGCTGTTTCTTCTGAACATGTGATTCTATAGGTTCCTAGTACTGGCTCATAGGCAACTGGACTCTGAGTTGCTTACCTCTAGAGCCCCCATACAGTTAAATAAAAATAGTAGGCACTTTTAGGTCTCTTTCCAGTTTCCTTTAGATCTGATTTCCTTTTAATTCTCAAACAAATGTAGACATCTCCTTCTGTGTGACTGAAGTCCTG
The DNA here is from genome assembly GCA_013398055.1 of Ifrita kowaldi. Taxonomy (NCBI): domain Eukaryota; kingdom Metazoa; phylum Chordata; class Aves; order Passeriformes; family Cinclosomatidae; genus Ifrita; species Ifrita kowaldi. The sequence goes on from VZRS01003117.1 coordinate 10,546, forward strand.
CTTCAAAACTGCCTGTTTCCCTTACCCAGGTGAGCTAGGGAGACAGGATCAGATTTAGCTATCTGCATTTGGTCAGATTAACCTCAGCCTGTGACCCCAAATTTCTAGTGAAGCTACTGATATTAATGCTGATGAAGGTGTAAATTGAATGACACACTAAAGCAGTCTTTCCACAACATTCAGAACTGCTGAAAGGTGGGTCTGCACAGTCAGGAAAGTCATGGGCTAATTTTGGCATATTGTTCTGGGGAGTTCCATGAATAACTGGGTGTCTAGAAAATGCAACCTTTAAGAAAATATGAGAAAAGGAGTTTGGCTTAGTGTAGCAAAGAGAAGAATGAGGGAAAATACAAAATCATGTTGCGTGTATTTCTTGGATCTGCAGAGAGGCAAACCAACTTTTGTTCATGTCCACTGGGAATAGGGCAGGAAATAAAAAGTTAAAACTTCAGTGAGGAAAATTAATGTTACATATTAGAGAAAATTCTAAGAGAAAGGATCCTTAAGTGAAGGAAAAGTTTGTTGAAGGAGAATATGGAACCTTTTAAGGAAAGACTTTTTCAAATTTCAGAGCGGTATCCACTGGGCACATTTTTAAGTTAGGACATGAAGACCTTCAAGGTTCCTTTTTTCCTTCATTCCCTTACTTTTCTGTAATTTTTTCTTTTTCTTTCACTCATCTCTCTCTCTCTCTCTCTCTCTCTTGCCAAGTGGGTTGTATTGGAGAGGAGAGACTCACAGCCTCCAATAGTAGCCCCAGTTTTATTTTTATGTCTGGATTCGAAACAAGTTCATTCCTTTTATATCACCTGAAGTTTCTTAGGTCACTCTGAGCTTTATGGCTTTGTGGCTGGCCTCAGAGAAACCAGTTACAAGTGAAGAAATAATTGCTATGTATTCTACCCCTTGAAAAGAAAATGAAACAGGGAGCAACTAGCTAGGGAAGAGAAACATACGTCATTTTCAGAATAATCCTTTCTGTCTGAAACTCGCTGAACATAGGGGACCACCTCAGAGGAACACGTGGAAGAAAGGAATGCCTGCAGAAAGCCCCACGGTACCTGTCCCGCTACCTGCTGGCTTAGCCTTCAAAAACACCATGTCTGACAGCCTGCAAAAGAACAAGCTGGGGATTTATTTCTGCCTATAACTTTTTGTCATATTTCCCTTCATGAAGAAGAATAATTTCTACAGTCTGGGATTTCTTCATTGCTTCTGCAGAGCAATGGCTACTAGCCTATATTCAAATGCTATATAGCTAAAATAAACCAATATTAAATTTTCAAAGAAGATTATAAATAAGACATGAGAAAAACCTTAGAATCCTTATTTTCCTATACCACATGGAAATAAGAAAGGGATTAAAAATGTGACAGAACAAAAGGAAAAATAATTTAGCACATTATCCCATTACTTTTCAGATCATCGCTGAATTTGTGTCATTTGAATAATTTTGGCTTCTGTGGTTACTAATAAAAAAAATCCCTGAAAAAACCCCCAAACTATAGTGTTTCTACTTAAATTGCAATAAGCTGATCTTCCCTCCACCTCACTCCTCCCTTCAGCAGTTAAAGATGTATTTGGTTTCCTGTTAAACAGATCATACATTTGGCTTCTTTACAAATAGTAGACAGCATTTTCCTATGCATTAGATTTTGAATAGTGGGAAAAAGCCCATTGTAATGTTCCCATGTTCTTTCTGAAGATCCCTACCAATTTTTTTAACCCCTGTAAGAAAGATTACTTTAAAAAAAAAAATTCAGGATTGAAAGGCTGCAGTCCAGAGGTTAAAACCCCATGTCTTTCAAAGAATTTTTAGAAAGAAAATCCCACTATATTTTAAGGGCAACAAAAATCGCTTTATAATGGCCATATGTGTTCATTTTTAATTACAGCAACATGTATCAAGAATGTGTCTTTGGCTTGTTTATGAACCTGGAGTTTAATTCACTCTCCAGCTAAGACTTACGTAGCACATAAGGAATGCAATGTCAGTCTAGGAGGTAACACACACACAATAATATAAGTATTTGCCCCAAAGTATCCCTTTGATCACACTGTGGTCAAAAATTACACACAGCAAACTTCCACACTGAATGTAATTTGAGTTCCAACAATTCTGCCAGTAAAACACAGGAACAGGTAGATTTTTGTGCTTAAGCCCTGCAGTGAATCTACTTCTGCGACTTAAAATCTGCTCCTGTTGCCCATCCCTCCCACAGCAATGCCAGTGTTTAAATCTGCCTTTTCCAGAAACTTCTCCAGACTCTTTCTACTGTGTCTCTTTTTGTATTAAAGTATCTCCTGCAATTTTTTTGTACTACTAACAGCAACTGAAAACCTTGTTGGTCTGTATGTCAAATGAGATCAAATCGCAAATGAAGAAGAGCTGCCAAGGCTCAACTCATTTTAAATCAGAAGTGGTGTTAATGGGCAATCGTGACGGTTCACAGGAGTTTGGAGCCATACTGCTGCTATCTCCTTTGGCACCAGGACCACTGTTAGGATGGCTATATTTATTTTTCTGGGTGGGACTTCCGGATGCTATAGCCCACTGAAGTGTCCAGAATCTTTGATGTAGCAGATGTTGGTAGTAATTCAGTGAATGCTCAGTGGGTGGTGCCTAAAGGACTGAGAACAGAACAGAAATCAGAATACAGGCCATTTCCCTCTCTTTGGTGAGCTCAGCCCTTCTGTCCCCATTGGGAAGAATTGTGTTGCCTCTTCAGGTGCTTTGTTTTGGTCTTTGCATTGTGCATTTCTTTCCACAGAGCAATGCAGATGCAACAGCAAGAATGAAGAAGTGTTTATCTTCTTTAACACCTTTGTGTCACTCTCCTGGGAGCTGGAAAGAGAGAATCCATACCCCATCAAGATGAGAAGAGCCAAGACGTGAAGCTCTCCTCCATCTCCTACTTCACTCCTATCTAGTGATTCTGTGGATTTGTCCTCAGCATCACATTTCCTTCACCTCCAAATGCAAGAGGTTCTGGGTGCTCACACAGATATGTTTGCAGATGCCTAGGCAAAGCATAGAACCATATGGTTGTAGGCTGTAGGCATGCCCAGAACTAGGCAGGATTTGAAGAGGATTTCTGGTTGATTTTGAGGATGAAATTTTTGAATGTAGCTATTTACAGTTTTGCAGAAAGGTAAAATCTATTCAGCTGAAATGTGGAAAACTTTTGGCAAAAATCTCCTCCTCAAGTTTGAGATAAAAGACTACAAAGCCAAACCCAAAAGTTTGGGTTTGTAGGCTAACAGTCCACTGCCATAACATAACTGTTACTTACCAAGACACCTGGTTTGGCTTATATGACTTTGTTCATGACTTTAGATGCAGCTGGACACCTAATTACCTTTAAGATTCTTGGCCTTTCTTCCCTCTGCAATACTGCAGGAAAAGAAAAAGGAAAATCCCAGGAGCTTCAATTTATTTTAATAGCAAGTTAAATGAATTTTCTCTTTCTTCTATATATAGCTTTAAAATATCATTCTCTTTGTTACCAGCTACTCCTGTAGCAGTGTTGTTTGTCTCTTGTAAGTACATTTTAACTGTGTCTTCATAACACTTTGTGGAAGATGAAAAATGTTTGGGCTATGGGGAATACTGACTTTCAAGATAAAATTACTGCTGCAAGGGCTTTTGAGAAATAAAACTTAACTTTTCCCAGCTGGTAGAAGTATATTAAATAAAGATCTCTCAGTACATTAAACACAATTTATTTTCCACAATATTTTTGTTTACTCTTTGCCAAAACCACAGTGATATGAAATTACTGGCAAAACAGAGTTAACACCATTCTGTTATGTTGTAAAGAAATCACAAATCAGATAAGAACAATTGGCACATTGCATGCCACATCCCACTTGTGTTCAATAGCTGCTAGGAAAAATCCACCACATGGTTTGGAAAACAGAAAGTGGGAGTGGGAGCACCATGCACAGAGACAAGAAACCCTTTTGATTCTCCCACTGAAAATCTTTTACTGTAAAGCAATGGGCTCCTTGTGCCCCAAACCTCAGCCAAAAATTTCCAGAAGGGGAATGAAATGTGGCTTTATGAAAAGAAATCAAACTAACACCATGAAAAATGTGTGAGGTGTTTCAAAATTTTTCTAAGTGGTACAGTACTGCTCTGTGCCAAATATCCCCTTCTTCAAGACTTAGGTATAGAATATGAAGCTTACTGCCTCTGTCTACAGTTTTTTTAAAGAATACAATTTGCAGTGGTCAAAAGGCCATTGACTGACTTTTTCATCCTCTTTTCTTTTTGGAGTGACAGACACAGTCATCAAAAAATGGAGGTGTCATATGTCTGTTGAGAGACAAGCTATTAAATGAGCTGAAGAAAGGAGGTATTAACCCAGTATTAAGGCAAGAAAGGCTGTAACAAAAAATACAATTTTTCCCAAATACGTCTTTTTTTGCAAAGTATTCACATTGTGATATGATCAATTATAAGAAATAAGGAAAGAAGAACTTAGAACTCCTGTTTGCTAAGTTACTCAGGGAAAAAAACCCCTAGCTCCATGCAAGGTTTCACTGTCCACCTGTTTCCTGTTAAGCATAGTCTTATCATTTATAAGAGCAGATTCTTCTGTTCTTTTGAAAGATGAATAAAGTTCTGTTCTAGAAAAAGGAAATAACTTTGGAATAAGACCAAGTGCTGACAAGTCCAGGCTAAAAAGAAATAATTTGAATAAAAACGGGATGGTTGTAGAAGCAGAGTTACCAATTTAGCCATGTTATGCATTAATGGAAATTATAATTAGTGACAATTAACTTGAGAAAAATATGCAAGGAAAATCTATTTAAATCAGATGGAGCAAGGGAAGGAAAAATCAATGACTTTTTTTTTTAAAAAAAAAGTAGTCTTGGCCTTGAATAGCCAGAGATGTCACCTTTAGTGGCCTTCAAATGATGTTTTATTGAGAGGTGATGCCTGGTTCTATTTTTCCATCTCCAAAAAACAAATGAATTATCCTTGCATTTCACAAATAAGAAAGCATCTGAAATGCTGCAAATAGTTCTTCAAGCAGCATCTCAGCAAAAAAGATAGGAAACATCACTGACATAAAACCAAAGAAGAAAGTGAATACTTAAGAACTATTTCTGTGGACAAAAGTACAAGATAAATACCTTGACACAGACTAGAGCCATATTTTAGAGATGACTGGACTGAAACATGACAAAGAGAAAAACGGTGGTCCTGGCAAGTGTAAAACAGCCAAGTTTAAACCAGCACACAGGGCAGAGACGTTACCATTGCTGAACTTAAAATATAAAATGGAATTCTGATTCTAGAATGGCGAGGCACTCCTGGAATGTTGATATGTTTCAGTGTCCCTGTTGAGTAGTTCCTCCCAGGAAACAAGGGAAATTTCAACTGCTTTTTGTTTTTCATGCAAGCAATGCTTAACACTTTCTTTTTATCTTTTTTCTTCTTTCTTTTTTCTGGTTTTGTTTGTTTGTTTGTTTTGTTTCAAATGGTTGTGACCTAATAACTGATAGGGAAGTAAAATGTCAATGTGTACATTAAGATGAGAAAAGGTAAGGCTCTGAGAGACACATCCATTCATCTCTAGGCTGCTAGAAGCTGACCATGATGGCAATGATGATATCCCATGAAATGTGCTCTTTTGTTCAAAATGAGCACCATACTTTATTGATTCACAGTGAAATTGCCCTGAGATTAATCAAAATACCAGCTGCCCCTTTTATTGAGCTGTGAAATATTTCTATTCGCTGTGCAGCTGTGTGAACCTGAACTAATCTAAAGGGCAGATCATCTAGAATAGAGCTCAAAATAGTTTTATTGCAGGCAGTTTGCCTAAGTATTAAATATACCCTGCTCACACAGGATTCTGAGCAAGGACTGATACTGAAGGAAAAGCAATGCTACGTACTAGATAATGCACAGACTGAGGCATGTTTATCATAGATGCATGGAGATTACAGAGAACTATTAAACACATCCAATTTTGACAAGTGGAAAGAAATCCCATGGCCAAATACTCTGCCATAGTGCTCTCCACCTTGCATATGGTACCTAGCATTGTGCTAAACTAGAAGACTGAGTGATGATTCAAGCCTTCCTGACAAAAGCATGTGTCTCCAGTGAATGTTATCTCTGTGAGAGGTCAGAAGGGAACAGAATAGCCTACTAGTTTGTTTTTTGACAGATGGCAAATGATAAAGCACCATTAAAATCAGCCAACCAGCCTAAAGTTTTTATTTCAGTGCCAGCGCATACGTATGTTGCTCGGGGAATTATGCTCTAATTAACCTAAAGCATGTAGTATTGCTCTTTTACATGTAATGAGAGGATTAAGTGAGTGCAGCAGATTTTATGGTCATTATCAAAATACCCCTGGTAATATGAATTCTAGAAAAATATAGAAATGCTCTAAGAGAAGAACCAAAATCTCTCTTCATGGTAACCATTTTTCATGCCATATTTTGAAATTTTTGGCAAAAACAAGGATGCGCAGGCAGTATGTGATTCAGCAAATTCTGAAACCACTTTTCTGTGGTGAATAGCTGAACTCACAAACTGAGTCATGTGGCTTGACAGAAAGGAAAGCCAATGGGACAGAAATAAATTTAGTTACATCTTTAAAGAGCATGCCTATAACTTGCAATATGAAAAAAAGAGGAATTTCAGAAAAGCTGAAAATTCTTGCAGGATAGCCCTACTAGCACTATTTTGGGAGCTTCCAATAATTTAAAGAAAAAGTCTGTCAGTTTGTCTACTACTTTACTCATGAAGTAGTAGTTTTGAAGATTGTATTCCATCACATCCAGTTTTTAGGGACTATTCTAATAATTTATGGGTAGAAAACTCCGGAATTTAGCATGTACAAAGCCAAGCGGAAAAGGGGGTGTGTGCATTCTTTGCCATCTCTTTAGTACAACCTCTGGTTAAAGCATTTATGTCACTATCTGACTCTCCAGCCATTTACAGTTTCACACTTGATAAGGCCTTCAAAAATACAAAGGTACCTCCTGGTGCACTTGAGAGAACAGAATAGATTGATAGCATATTTTGCAAACAAATGATAATGGTGTGAAATATGAAGAGGATATGAGCTGGTGAAAGAAAAACTGGAGTTGCCCCTTGGATGAATGTGGGATGGGAGGAACAGGGAAAGGGACAAAGCAATACTTATGGCCCCTGTTCTGAGAAGAGAATAAGGAATGCTGCTCCTGGGGAGAAAAGAGTTTGGACAAGACGACCCAGCTAATAAAACATTTGGTATGACTTCACAAACCGACTGAGTTGACCAAATGATCTGGTCTGGTCTTAATGGAACAAGAAGAGTGACAGTGCCCCTACCACTCTGCAGGAGGTGTTGGGGGCCTGAGCAGGATTTTAATCCAGAGAAAAAGAAAGGTATAAGGGAAGACGGGATGAAATATCACAAAGAGCTACTCATGAGAGGGTCCTTGGCACAGAGAGATAACAGTTAGTATGAAATAAGCACTAGCCCTACCAGGAGGAAAATGTAGAAGGACAAGAAGATGGCAGATAGGACACTGCGACAAAATAAAAGGAGGCATGGTATTAGTTCACAATAAGGTTAACTGACAATAGCTGTTGAAATGTGCTTGCTTGCTGCTGCACCTTCCCTGTGCTTTTTAAATACCTCCTTTCACTGCTGGCTAAAAGTATTAATGCTTTTGGTTGTGCAGACAGAGGAGATTGTGAAAAACCTGATTATTTGCTGTCTGTGTGGATCTTGGAAAAGCTTTTCTGCAGCTCGGCTTAATGTAGTAATGTTTTCATGGCTGATGTATAGTTAGAATCTATTGGTAATACTAAAAATCCTGCAAGGAATGCAAGGTCCTGGTGCACTTAATTAAAGACATTATTTGAGCACTGCACCTCTAAAAGAAGGATCAGTGTGATCCACAATTTTGCCAAGAATGGGCAAGCAGGAAAAACCAAGACATGAATACATATAAAAATGCATACATACAGTGTTTCTTTGCTGACATATTTCTGTGGGGAACAAAAAGAAAACAACCAAAATTAAAAGCATTTATACAAAAATGTCTTCAAATAGGACTGGATTTGTGATTGAGTAATAACCATATGAAATTTGAGGAACTATTCAGAGACTGAATATGAATTATGTAATGTTAATTTATGGAAAAAAGTTTTCTCATTATCGATAGAATTAAGTTGGCTAGAATTTATTTCCATCTCTGAAAATAATGATTAGATTCAACCACTTCTCAAAGCAAAGTTAAGGCTGCTATGGCAATGAATCCAACAATATGGATTCATAAGATCAAATACATTTACATTCTTAAACAGTCACTTTCAGTGTTATTTCAAAATAACACTAAAATGTAGCAGTCCATATATTCCAAGCTAGCCCTGGAGTTGTTTGGGAGAATGCTGACTGTCCCAGGTCTAAACCACACTGATTTAATACTGTATGTAAGATAATCCAGTGACTGGGTAAACATCCAATTTACCGGTATGGATATAGCACTTCCATCTTTAGTGACAATCCAAAGAATCTTCTTTCACATGCTCAGAAAAAAAAAGGCATACATAAGAGAGATTCCATAGTTCAACTCTTCTCAGTGCCTTTTAACTATGTAGTCCTCATTGAAGTCTTAATTTGCAAAACATTTGTGGTCATGTTCAATATTTAGCTTTGAGAAAGTGTAACTGTACAACCATATGCTTTGCTGGATCTAGGCATTTGTCAGTTGATGACTTCAGGGAATGGTATTAGTAAACAACATGTTACCACAGTAGCATTTCAACAGAGAAAGACCCCAAACCCATCTAAATATATTATTTTAAAGTTTTCCCATTAAACAATATCCTTGGGAAAGTTTAGCATTTAAGATATGGTATTTTAAGTATTTTAAATCTTAAATTTTCTGTCTTTCAGGAATAATGAAACAAAGGTAATTCCAATAATAAATTCCATTTGCAATACAGGTTTCCCTAAAAATAACTTCCAAGGAAGCATGGAAAGAACAAATGTAATAGAAAACCATGGTTTGCTTATCCACAGAGTGCTAATTTCCTAGTATGTTTTCTGAGTATACATAACAGCATGTTTCAGGAATAAAGAGAAACAGAGGGCAGAAACAAACCAATTGCATGAGGGAATATGAGTGAAATAAAGTAGCTTTTGGCTAGTTTGGTAAATGGCATGAAATACTTAGGGTTCAGAACTATACAAAAGTCAAAAATGCTACAAAAAGCCACATGATGAGTGGCAAACCCCCAGTGAATAAACATGATTTTATGACATGGGAATGTGCAAACTGCGTCCAAGAACCGTGCAAATCCTGCCTGCTGACCGATAGTGGAAATAACAGGATCGATGTCTGTGGCACAGGGGTGGCTCATTGCAGGCAGCAATGTCTCTGCTGTAATAATGACCGTGAAACTACTGCATCAGTACAGCAAATTCCTGAGGATGAAATTATTTAAGGCAAAATCTCCCAGCCCTACCTTGGAGGTCTTTAACTGCATATCACTTAAATCCTGCAGGAATGCAGAAATTCAACCAGTGTCTACATTTGCATTTCCAGGTTCAAAGCCAGCCATGACAGGGCTGGTGGGATGTGAAATGGGAGGGTGGGAGAGAACATCTTCTTCTCTGGGCGGTGCAAGAGGTGCAGAGTTCGATATCTTGGTTTGTGGGAGTTGAGCAAATGGGGGAGGGATGTGGATTATTGAAAATGGTGGTTGGAGGAGGTAAGTTGTGTGGTAAGAGAAGGGACAAAAGGATGTTTCTATTCTATGATTCTATGTTTGCAGCTGAGAGAAATGTCGCTGGGAAAAGCAGGATGACGTGTGGGTGTGAAAGGTGGTGGACCTTGGCGGTAGAAAATTCTTAATGCGATCTTGTCCTGTCAACACGAGCCTTTTCTGGTAAGGAGAAACAGCACTGGGGATGTGTTCATGCACATCAGAAAAGGCTTTTAAACACTTTATCTCTCTTAAAAGTTCGTGCATTCTTCAGCCGTTTTGCACCATCAGGGTTTTATCAAGAGTTGGAGTTTTTTGAAATGTGCAGCAATTCCATGTTTCTTACACGCAAAGGCTTTTAATTTGCTGCAGCATTGGTGTTCATTTAAGAATTATGCATGGCAAAAACAAAGGCAGGAAAAAAGGTAACTTTGGCTTCAGATCTATCTGGTTTTTGAAGCCTGAAGATTGCTTCAGTACGAACAGCTAATTTATGTTTATAAATAGAAGCACATAAAATACGTTTTAAAAGGAAAATCATAATTGACCTACTATTTAGGGCTTTTGATCTTTAAATTACTTGATCCCCTAATTATTGAAAACTGTAGCAGAAAAAATTATAAACAAGTTGGTTTGAGTATTTTTTAATAAAGATTTTAGCACACAGCGCTATGTGTATGCAGGAAAGCATTCTACAGGATTATACAATATATTGCTTTTAAATACAACACAGCTCTAAAGATTAATGTTTTTTGAATAACCAAGTACATATTTTGGAACTGTCATTCTGTTGTGCCATTAATCTGTGGATTAAAGTCCCTACCAGTGTACACAATAAAGCACAATGACATCAAAAGAATATCTCATAAAAACTGGGTTACAGACGAAGGGAAAGCCTGAGATATAAACTTTGGTTTATGATTCCATCTCACATTACATATTAAACACAGTAGTTAAGAGCTATTATTTTCAAATACATTTAGAGACCCAGTTAAATGTATTTCATAGGCTTTAATTTTATCTATTCTTTCTTTAAGCAAAATATATCCTTCTATACATGAAATTAGTCTTATTGCAATAAGATAACATTAATCCTTCTTAACTTCCCATGAGATAATCCCTCAACAACTTTCTGTGAGATTATCCTCCCTTTCTCTTTAGTATATACATAAATCAGGGCCATTTACAGGATGAGAGATCAACAGCACAGGAAACATGATGGTGGCCATTGTATGTGGTTGTAATTTCCAATGTTCACAGCTCTGCAACAGGGGAAAACACACTCAGGAAAGAACAAGGGAATTCTGAGGAAATCACCACAAGTTTTAGCAATTCCTTAGAAAGCTTTGTGAAGAACTCAGCTGCCAGAAGGGGTTCTATTTTGCAAGAAATGAATTGTGTATCATGCTAAGGATACAGACAACCAGATTCTGATATGAGTCATTTGGTGACATCTTTAGTGAAAACCTTATCCAGAAGCCAAGTTATAAGGGATTGATTTTTTTTTTAACTGTCATTCTTTGTCAAGTGACACCTCATTCAAGGAGTTTTGCCCATTACGAAAAACCACTAAAGGCGTTGAAACCTGGCATAAATTAAGCTGAGCTCTTTTTTTTTTTTTAAATTGTTTACATCCACAAACTCTTTTTTGTTGTTGTAAATAAGCTGGCATTTTCATGTTAACCAGAAAATCCATTTTATTTCTAGTCTAGGCTTTGTTTCATAATGAACCAAATGCATAAGTACCTAAATGAACACATTTAAGTGAGAGGTGCTACTATGACTCACTCCGCCATTGTAGAAAGAAAATATTTCTCTGAGCTGATTATGAAAAATCAAAATTACTAGAAAGATACCATTCAAGAGAACTCATGAGAGTCTGCCATGAGACTGCCACAAGTTGAACTGCGTATTTGCAGCAGATCCAAAACTATATTAATAAATGCCATTTGCAACACTTCTGCTGCTGTTGGTCAAGACATCCTGAAGGCTGGTACCCTGTGAACAAGAAGAAAACACAGTCTGAGACACTTCAAAACTCTTCCCCACCCACTCCATTACATCTGAAACTAATCAAGTTGCTGAAAGTTGCATTTTTTCCCACTTTCAATGAACTTAAACAAGAAAGTACAAGCTTCAGACCCTGCCAACTGATTGCCTCAGCCCAGCCGTGCAGCCCTCACACCCTCTTGCTGACTCTCCTGCTCACCTATTCATGGAAGCATCACTTTTACCAGCTGCATTCCAGCCTCTGCAGTACTGACAGAAGAACCCCCTTCACACACAGTAGACGTGGATTCAAAAACCCTTTCATGCTGAGCAGGGAGATCACAGTACATATCTTGTTCATGAATAGATGCCTACCCACTAAACACCTGCAGAAAAAGGGGGAAGTCTTCCTTCATAAAAAAACCAGCAAAACAAAACAAAACACCCCAACCAACCAGCCAACCAACCAAATGAAAAAATGCCCAAAACCCTAAACAAAACCAGGAAAAAAGCAACCATCACCATATTTTTGCAGGAACCATTTCTGCCACCACAAGTCACAGGTTTCTGTTACTCCAACCATGCCAGGCCCCAGGTGATGCTGTATTAGCTAAATATTATTTGCTAGACACTTATGCCACATACAGTGACCTATGGCCCCTGACCACTCACTGCCCAGTGTTGCTCTCCCACCCTGCTGGGACCAGCTGTCCCCAGAGGTGCTTGATGATATCCACACTGTCAGGATCTGCTTCATACTGACCTGGTCTTTTCTGCTGGAAAGCATGTGAGGTACAACTTTGCATTTGACCCTGAAAAACCTCCATGTCATTATGTCAATCTAGAGATGGCTTCTTTAAAAAGTGTTAGCAAAATACTGCTCTCTGATTTGGTCCTTTCCTTTTGAAACCAGAGCATTTACACATGAAGCTTTGGGAATTCATTGCCTTCCCATTACACTTATGATTTACAGTTTCCTGTAACTCAGCAACCAGAGCAAGTAAACGCCTTCAGTTTTTCAGTTTCAGTCATTATTCTGACAAACCTGGAATAAGACTTCATCAGAAACGATCTTTCTAGCACTTACCTTCAACTAGTAAATGATAAATATTTTTCAAGAAGTTTTAGTTCATATTTCCCAACGGTCCTTCAGTTTTGGTCTCTGTGAATGCAAAGCCAGTAAATCAATGATACATTTTCCCTAGATAGCAATAACTGTCGCCCTGATGAAGCATCACAAAATTAGTGTCTGCTGGGGATAGGCAAAAATATGGTAACACAGTATTCAAATGAGAAATCACAGTGGCCCATCACCAGCACTAAACAGACCCGTGGTATCTAAATTCCTTTCAGTGATTCTTTTTATGAGACTAAGTTTTTGGGTACAAAATACTTGCAAGTTCTTTTTTTCCCCCATTAATATGCCAAAAAGCTGCATGTGGGTATCTAGCTATCTAGTTGTTATGCAGTCTATGTTGCCCATCTTTAGAATTTATGCAAGATCAAAAAGCTTTCTGGTGGAGATTTATACCACTGTCTTTTCCACTGACCTCTTCCCATCTCATTTTTCATAAAGATAACTTACAGTGGCCAAAGAGCCCTACTGCCAACATGGCTTAAAGTGTTGCCTTGGACAGGCACTGAAATGATGTACCAAGAACAGGACTTTTCTTTTGTCCATATATAATGCAGCTATATTCAAGATTTCAGAATAAGAGTGTTGAAGAATTTCTCTTTTTTTCCCCCATGGATCACAAGAATCCAAAGAAAAGTGAGCTATTAGTGCAGGCACACCATATATTTCTTTAAGATTACATATCTCATTTATTTCAATATAATTGTTCTTTGTTTGTTGTTTTTTAAAATTTTTAACCCAATGGCATTTCTAGTACCATGCTGATGTTCTGTAAAGTGCTTTGCCTTTACACTTGTTTGATTCGAGTTATAGTTTTGCACAGCCAGTGAAAGGCACCTACTGATTTCAGGGACATTTAGAGTGTCTCTAGAAAGCTGGAAGTATTCAGAGAGAGAAAGTTAAATGTGCTAAAAATTGCTCACAAAAACAAAATCAAGAAAGCAAAAAAGTCTGGTGTGGAACATAACAGTCAGTAATAATAGTTACAAATCAGGAATTTGGTAGCTGGACGACAGCTTCAGGAGTCAGCAAATGAAATTCAGAACAACCTACCTTAGGGCTGATACTAAGCCATAAGAACAAAATTCTATTACTTTAATGACTTTAGACTAAATCCACAAAGAACTTCTTATGTAAAGATTAATTTCAGTTCACGTATAAGTTACTTGCTTTGACTTGCTGTACGTACAGGGGGGAGAAGTGGGCATATTTAGCATGCTATTTGTGTGACCCTTTTTTCTAGCTACCTTAGCACAAGATTAATTGGACCTTAATAAAGCCCTCCTCCTTCCTCACCTGTCGCTGTGGGGCTGCTTAAATCTCTAGCTTATACCTAAGTGTCTCTTAGGACTTTCAAACTAGGTCTTTGAAATCAGCACTGAGAGCCAGCTTCTGATCTCACTAGTGTTTGTGTGACTTAAAGATTTCTTTAAAACTTCAATGGATTTATTGAGAAATATATAAACAGGGGCAGAATCTGGAATGTCTGTCACTCTTTACCCCAAAATAGCATAATGTATACATCTCCATCAGTAAATGAACAGGAACAGGGTAGATTGGAGTCCTTGCACACATTCATCTGTATTGTTAAGTTTTCAGCAAATTCAGAATAGTTTCTCCTATGCCAGCTGGAGAAAGTTCTGCAAATGATCTGAGTTATGGAGTAAGGCCAGAAATTATCCCAATAAATGTATGGAGAAAACCCCTTTCCAGGAGGAGAGAAAGTTTATATGGTGGTTGTGCTATGCCATTTGTCCTCAGAGTCAGAAAGCTGCCCTTTTTCAGTAGCAGATGGGTCAATATTGATGGAAAGTCCAGGACTCGAACCCTTGACAGGTAAACTGTTAGTGCTGCTTTGTAGACCTCAAGGTAAATGGCAACATCTGGCAACTAATGGTAGTGGGGGTGGTCTCACCTAAATTCCTTACTCTGTTCCCAGTTAATACTGCAAACATAGGTCACTGGAAGTACTTCCACTTTCCCAGGTGTTTGTAGTAATTAATCCCGAACTAATTTAGCTCATTAAGTTGTGGAATACTATTAAAAGGTTTATTAAAATTACTGTTATTGAAATCTGTTTCCTCAAGCATGTTTGAAGGGAAAAGATTTATCCACTAGATGTATCTTCCCCTTTGGCTTTGTAGAGAACAGATAGCTATATATTTAGTACATTCTCATGAGTAATTGTTTAATCAATTTCTACACATTCTGTGCATTCTTAATCTCCACCATAATTTCTTTTCCTGCTTTGAATGCAAGCTACTGAATACCTATGACCATGTATGGTGTAGATACATATTAGGTTGCAACGGCTTGCAGTTTGCAAGTTCCCCACTGACAGAATTTGAAGCTCTGACAATCACTTACTGAAATATTTTTCCAAAGCAGTCCACAAAATTTTTAAATATTCTTTCAGCAGAGATATCTTAATACTTATGGCAACATCATCCAAGGACAAACTGTGGAGGACACCCTTTAATTTACATAGCTGGAAAAAACTAAAATGGTGTTAAGCATATGCTTCCAGATAAATCTGAAGATTTTCTTTAGAAAGATATAATCAGTCACACACTTAATGTTACAACTGACTTCAATGGTGCAAGTTTAACTGGATCAGCGTTCCTTGTATGCTTCTCCCTCTGCTCTCAATGTCAATAGTCCCTTCTTATGGTGGTCCTGCCTCATTGCTGAGCAGTAGAGTTTCAGGGACTTGTACATGAATTTTCCAGTGGAGGAGAAATGAAGACCTTAGTGTGAACAGACTTTAAACCTGGCTTGTTTTGTCACCACACACACACACACACAGAGCAACCATAAAAATGTGGACCAAAACCAACAGGAAGTGAGTCTTCCTCCCAGGAATAATGTCATTACAAAAACTCCTGATATCTCCTAATTCTGATCATTTACTCAAATTTTAAGGAAGGGAGAAAACTGCCCTCCCGCCTGCAAAGCACTGTTCCAAGGGCTGCAGTCTCAGCCGGAGGGCAATTTAACGTAAGGCTCATGGGACAGTGTTTTCTCCCAGCTCTGAGGTTTTATTTGCAGGCTATATGTAATGATGCCACCTACTGCCACCTGACAAATATAATTTGTTTAGCTGCAAAGCAATGTGGTGATTATCTTTTTACAAAGTCCTCATATTTGTAGATTCATGACCTTAATTTTGAGGAGAGAGAATGTTTCAAGCCATATTGAAATAAGCACTCCTCATTAACTTATGTTTCAAGACAACTCCTGATTAAACTGTCACACACATAGTCATAATGCATAAATTCATGCTTTTATTCTGCTGAAGTTAAAACAGATTCTTCACCAAAAATAAATATAGCATCAAATCTCAAGAATCTCACTAGAGCTTTGGAAATATATTATGTTTTAGATGTTAACTTTTCAGACTAAGGAAAGGGAAACATGACTTACCCACAGGTCAGTATGTCAGTATTTTCAGCAGTACTTAAATCACATATTGTAATTAAGTGATCTAGCTAGAAGAAATAAGTAAGAAGTTACCAGCGAAGTAATAATCTTTAGATTTATAAGATCATAAGCATGTATATGTCCTCCTTTATTATTTACTAATTAAAGGGGACTATAACTTCATCTTTAATAATTCATAATATTTATTATTCTGTGTTACATTCCTTTCAGTCTGAATCTATAAGTAAGGGGACTTTTTAAAATTAATTTTGGACATTTATGACCAAATTTTTAACCTTGATACATAAAATTCTGGTGTAAGTCCATATTCAGCAAACTGAAGACTTAAATGGAGACTTGGAGTGTTTGCAGGAACGCTGTACATGGTTTTATAATTTACAATCATTTCAACAGTCATGGCTGGAGTAATGCATTACACTTCCACCATAATTCTAATTGTAGCTGCTCATTTACTGAAACACTTAAGTTTGCCAAATAATGTATGCCAGTCCTGAAAATATGTATTTCACAAATCAGACCTGACTGAAAAAAAATGCAAATGAAGCACAATTTTACTAAAAACAAATAATATATTAGTCTCCTTTTACTCAGGAGGTGAATATGAATAATGTGCATGCACAGGACTCAGAAGAGTTGAGTTCACTTCCACCTTTTACAGCAGAAAATTTAAGCCCAAGTATCTTTCTGAGAGACACTGGGCCACTATCCTGAGCTAAAGTGAACTCTACTTGATGCTGTTTATTTAGCATAAATTTTGATTGAAACACGTAGCAGGACACAGATTTTCAGCATCCTAGCTGGCTGACAAGAGTCCTAGTCACCAGGGCTTTTTATTAACCTATTCCATTGTGTTTAAAATAACCCAACAGCTCCTGAGAGGATAAGCAAAACACAGTTTTGGTAACTAGTCTGGAGGTAGGAATGGGGCTTCAGTTTATCTGTTTTATTTATGTATTTGTTTACAAAAGGAAGAAGCATGAGAAAGAGAAAGATGTGAAACAAAAAGGAGTAAGAACTTGTCAAATACCCAAAGATCTTCCCTTCCCTTCCCTTCCCTTCCCTTCCCTTCCCTTCCCTTCCCTTCTCTTTTTCCNCCCCTTCCCCTCCCCCTTCCCTTCCCTAAAATCTCAAAAATTCTCAAAAATCAACTTGTAATATAAAACATATAATAGTTATGTTCCTTGATGATCCTTGTAGGTTTATATTTGTTTTTCTAAGCCACAAGGCATTAGAGTTTTCTAGTACTTGTAAAAGGAAGTTTCACTGATAGGGCAGCAAAACCCAGTAATCATTTTGCCAGATCAGATCCATTGTGAAGTTTGCTTTATATTAATTTTATTTTTCAGGTGTTCTGTTGGCATGAGGCAATTTTGCACACATTATGGAATTTTAATTTGGTTACAAAAGCAATTACAAACAGCTGTATCTTAGAAAGCTGTACCTAGTTATTTTTGCTCTGCGAGGGCAAGCTGGAGTTTGGGCGTGGCTTTGACTGACATTACATGCTCTGTCATATTTTTCTAAAATACGTGTCATTTAGCTGCTGACATGTTTTTTGTGCTTCCTCCTTCTGAGT
This sequence comes from Ifrita kowaldi, assembly GCA_013398055.1. Taxonomy (NCBI): domain Eukaryota; kingdom Metazoa; phylum Chordata; class Aves; order Passeriformes; family Cinclosomatidae; genus Ifrita; species Ifrita kowaldi. Next base: position 28,414 of record VZRS01003117.1, read on the forward strand.
TGAAAAGTAATATATTCACTAAATAATTCATAGTAACTAGTAACTTATCATGTAACTAGCTTATTCAGCAGAAAGATCTTGAAGAGTATTTCACTAAAATGCGACACACTCAAGAATGGAGTTTCAACCTCTTTAATTACCCGTAGCATTGTTAGTTCCAGAAGAAACCACAGAAAGATCCAGAGGCTGACTTGGCATACAAGTTTTATCTTTATCAATCTTGAAGACATAACAAGAGCGAGGGCCTCCAGGCTGTGCTCCACTGGAATCTCTGAACCCATCTCTCTGAGATGCTGATAAGAATGCTGCAGAAGCTTGCTTGATAGTACTATCTATGAGGCACCCTTTCAGTTAAAGCCTTTTCTTGAAAAGAGATTTTGGGATTTATTTTTGTCTTGATTTAGAGGGCTACCTGTCTTATTTATTTATTTATTTATTTATTTATTTATTTATTTATATATAACAAATGACAAATATCTTTTCAATTGAATAGAATATTTTAAAAATGAATGTCTACATACCAATAAAAAAAGACTTTTTAATCTGAATATCAGTTTTATAAAACATGTAATCAATTTTGCTGATCATAATCTACTAAAGAATAAGATGATAAGTGATTTTGGCAAAAACATATTTTATCACTATTATTTTTAAACCAATGTCCAAATATCAGAGACCACAAAGTGTACACAGAGTGAAAAATAAGCATTACAACAGTTCCTAAATATATTTCCCATCTAAAAGCACTCTGGTTCTCTTTGGAGAATTGTAAAATTGCAGTTGAACTTGACGGCAATTTCTATTTTTTCCAAACTGGCTTACCTGTCTCTGGGATATAATAGGAAATACTTGGGAAATGAGAAAGAAAAGAAATGTCAGTATGAAATAAATTTAACTGAGTAATTAATCACTGAATTAACTACTGCCAAGTTGTATGTTAAATTAATTCCCCCTTACTGGTTTTAAAACAAGATTAAAAGTGTTTACGAGTATTAGAGACTAGTTCTTCCACAAGTAATTGAACTCAATATTTCAATTGGCAACAGAGAGAAACAGTTTCCTCTGCAGAGATTTTTAAAGGGCGGACTCCCTTTTCATTTCCCACAAAACAACTGGAGAGCTTCATGCTCCTAACTCACTTTCTTGTGAGGATTTAATTCTATTTGGATTTCAGTGCTCTGTTTGCAAATTACTAAGGCAAAACTCTATGGCTATAAATGACCTGAAGGCTACTTAGACAAGTAACACGATGTTTCTGGAAAAGGGAAGATGAGTGTTTAAAAGAGACTGTCAAGAAAATGGGTGTGCATATGCATACACATGAACTTTCCTAAGAACTACTCAATCTCAAAGCTCCATCTGATTTTATTACAGTGCTGTATACGATCAACTACTGCTAGTGATAAACACAGATATTTGCAGCCATGGACTGTGTTTAAATCTAGGTCACAAAAATTTCCCTACAAAATGCAAAAAAATAACAAGCTTTGACTTTTGACTGTCTTGTTCTTTCTGAAAAAGCAAAATATGTTACCAATATTTTGCCACTTTATTTTCCCCACTAAGTGACATATGGGCAGGATGAACCATCTTGAGGTGAACTTGAAAACAAACATGAAAAGTGTTGCATGTGTTTACATTTCTTCTTTTTATTCTTTAGCCAGCTTTGGCATCATCCTTGTTATTTGTACAATCCTTGGTGCAAATTTGTCACTGGAAGCATGTTTCTGCAAGGGACTGAAAAATCCTAATTCAGGAACAAAAGTTATGATTTAAGGATTGCTGTCCTCAAAGTTCAGGCTGGATGAATAGAAAACTGGAAGTCTTCATGTTTAAAAGAGACATAACAGAGTTTAAAGAGGGTAATGGTAAGGACAGTAAAAATTAGTAGGATGACAGACTGAATGCCTTGTGAGGACAGGCTAAAAGGGCTGAGACTTCAAAAGGGAGAAGCCTAAGGAAGTGTGACTGAAATGTTTGAAAAGTTATGAAAGGTTAAGCTGAGTGCAGAACCTTATTTGCTAAACCTTGCAATACTGGAAATAAGGGGCAATTACTGAAAGTAGAAAAATTGGTTCAACATAAAAGTAGATGCAAAATGCTTCTTTACAGAGCAAAACGGTGGTATGAAATTTATTTTCATGGAAGATGTTTAAAAAGGGATTAGGCAAATTCATGAGAATCACTTCCATAGACAGATAATAAAGGGATAGGCAGGGACGTACCTTTTACCACCCTTAGTCCAACAACTGGAGATACTGGTGAGGTATAAAGAGTGACACCATGGACGACAGATGGGCCCTTGTCCTCCCCTTGGCAGCATATGCCACTGGCACTTTCAATAGCGAGATGGGGAAGAGAACACACGATGAGTTTTCATGAGTCAATAATGTATTTTTGAAGGGAAGAAGGCCACGTGGGAAATTATCGGATTAAGTTGCTAAATTTTTCTGGTTTGATTTAGTGGGGGTGTTTTTGAAGAAGAGAGTAGGCTATGTGCTGAATTCAAAGTCTTCATGGAATAACTATGGAACTTCAGACAACTGAAATAAAGTAATTTTAATGAAAACCTTAAATGTTCTGTTAAATAACCTGTCAGAATTCTTCCTCACAGTTTAACATTATTGACAAATATTTTTAATAAGCTTGCTCAAGGAAGTCATAAATATGTAGCTCGTTTTTCATATTTTTTAAAGACTTTAATGACTGCAGAAATTACAAGCTGGCTTATTGTTACTATTATCCAGTATCAAATAGGAACACCAGAAAACACTCTACACAGCTTAATCTCAGTCAGCAGTCTTCAGTCAAATTATTTTAAATGGAAGTTGTCTGTGCTCTCTTATTCCAAACACAAAGGAAAAAAACACCAGAGAGTATTAGTTGATCAGTAGGTGGCATAAATTATTCCTGACTCCCCACTACAATCACAGAGCTTTATACAGAACACATTAAAACCAATAAGAGCTTTTATATCAACCACAATGGAAGAAGGATTGGGGTGGTATATTGTAATAGGGGGCCTTATGTGTAGAGTCACAGTAATTTACAAATCATTGCTGCTGAACAAAATGAACACAAAATGTCATCCCACAGCACTAAATGGTTTTCCAGCAGTTGGCCAACGATTTGCTTTATGGGAAAAGGGCTGAACAAAAAAGTTGCACACCTGCTGCAGCTTCAATATCAAGCCTTATCCAAGGATGCCATTCGAAGTATTTTGACTATTTTGGTTTCCACTCTCAATTACCACCATACAATGATGATGGGTGATTGCTAAGAACACACAAACAGCTGCATTCTCTCCGGTTAAACGAGGCAAAATAATACAGTAGCATCCATCCATGGGGAGAAAGCTGCCATCCTTTGCGAATTAGATGCATCCTTGTCTTGCCTGAGGAACTCTCTCTCACTTCCTTTCTTCAGTAGGTCAGATATTAATGAGGAGAACAAAGCTCAGTTTAGATACTGCACCACAACTCCTGGTTGAATGGCTTCTCTGCCTTTGGCATGCCAACGTGCACATGAATGGTTTTTTTTTGTCTCAGAACTAAAAAAGAACTTAGGAAAATTAACGACATCAGAGTCCTGGAGATACCTGATTCCTTATACCTGCTGTAATGCCTGTTTATGTGCCTTATAATGCTCAGTTCTGTTCCTCTTTACTATTTAGATAGCTGATGTTCCCCAGCACTGATGAAATGGTGAAGGAAAATAGGAATAGAATGAAAAGATTTTTATTCTTGTGGGCATATATGATACTTGGAGTACTGTGCATCTCAGCAAGGAAAGATGACGCTGTCTGATCAAGTTTAGGCTGGGCACCTAATGGGAATGGCAGCTCCCTTTTCCCTCAAAAAGGGAAATTCTGTGCAAGAAAAACAGAGAGAATAGAGGAGAAGGCTTCTTACACGTATTCCCAAGCCCTCTGCACTAGCTAAGAGGCCTCCTTTAACACCTCTCATTTATAAAGGTATTTAGGTTAATGTACCTCTGAGAACTCATTAGTGGAGGCAGCACAAACAGAAAGAACTGCAGAAATGTTTTTGTTCAGGAAATCAGAAAGCAACACAAAGTACCTGGAGATTTATGGGAAACAAAACTGTTGCTAAAGTCATGTAATCAGGAAGGTATTGTGAGATGAAATTACATGTTCATCTCTGTCAAGCATTAGGGAAGAGAATGGGAAGAAAGGCTCCTCTGTCTATCTTTTTTCTTTGCTACCTCTTTCAAGTCTCTAAAACAAGGTTTACAAGATTGCAGAGGCTCAAAATTCACTCCTTACTGAGCTCTGCTCTTCATACAAATCAATGAAGAATGAAATGAGACCCCAGGGCTTCTTACTTGGCTTGACTGCTCAGTATCTCTGGAGCTTTCTGACTGAATTTCAAGACAGTCAGTGGTTCTTTTGCTCTAGCTAAATCACTTGATCTAAAAAGGACTATTAACTTCCCCTAATACTGTCCTTTTTTGACTCCCAGATTCACCAGTTAGGTTAGCAAAATAAGTGTAAACTTGATTTTTTTTTTTTATCCTTCAACAGAACATATATATTCCTTCTATTAGCATTAGGAGACCGTACTTTCTCACCTCCTCATAGTGCTTTAATGCCTTAAACCTTGGTGTCCATCAGATTGCATTACAGAGGCAAAGCTTTTTGGTAGAATTGTCTCATTCCAGCAGCCTCCAGTAAGAAAAGCACAAAACATAGGGAGAAGGATAATTAGATTCCTTTCTAATTAAAGAATACCTCTCCTTTCTTCCATCAGCAGTATGCTATTAACAGCAAGAAAACTGTACTTTATTGAGGCTGTATTTATATACAAGCAAATCAATCAGGGCCTTTGTCTTGCATGTTTACTCCTGAAGTAGTTGAAAACTGCGTAGTGAAGTTGCTAAATTCATTTGAATCAGATAATTGCTTAAAATAGACAGGAAACATTCAAGGGATAACTAAATCCCCATCACCCATGTGTCATTCTGACTCACAGCCCCAGCAAAGCAAACACTGAAGTCAGTGAGAACCTTTTCATAGACACATATAAGTTTTACCCTTTTACTCCCATCTAAGCTAGAAGAAGATCAGATCGTCATCGTGATCCTCCAACCCACGTGTTTTCATGTTCATATGGGCAAAATCTGCAGGAAAATAGCACATTTCACAGATGATGCAAGTTACAGGGGGCATTGCACTTATGGGAGAAATCAGGCTCCAAAGGAATCACACTGTTTTCTCTCAGCATTACCATGCATTGCAGGATAATCTGGCAGTATTAGTCTAATTAGGTCCCGATGGGGTTTTTTTCTCCCATAACAGAGAACCAGTTTATTCCTCTTGTGCATTAATCAGAAAGTAGTATGGCTACAGAACAGTGGCTGTGCTCAACCTGCTGATAAGCATACATGGTTTGAAATCCACACATGACCCATACCTGAACTCAAAACCTTCGTTTTCTCCTGTCATTTGCGTTCTCTTCAGTCTGCTGCTACCTTAGAGTGAAAATTTGGAGATGGTGAGCTTCTAGTGTGTTGCTCAGCTCCTGAGTAAGCTGTCTCAGACCCACTGAATCCAGTGCAATGGTGTTTGTTTACATGTTCTCTGAATAGCCACAAGCTATTAAATAAAGTTTCACTCTGCAACTGTAACAAGCACAAACAGTGGGACTGTGTCTGCATAGAGTGGACTAAAATCCTGCCATCATGCTGAATCTGACTGATCAGACTGAATTATTGCTAAGCCTATAGATATAATCAATCAATAGAGAATACAGAGTTGCTCTTTGCAATGCCATTTTAGGGCATTGGCTCCTTGGCCCTATGGTCCTTTAGAAAATATAGCTATAGTATATAGCTACATACTATTATATATATTACATATATATATATATAATATATTCACACAAATAGTGGTCTACATATGATTAGCCAGGAAGCCTGTAAATGAAATGAAAAGTTTGACAATTGATATATTTTTGGAATTAAAATAGAAATTGGTTTGCTGCTGAAGTGTGAGGAATACCATGGGCTGTGTGCACAAAAATGAAATGCTAGGATCACAGCTATTATGAACTTAGAAAACATCCCTGAGCTCAGTACCTTGTACAGCCAAAATAAGGAACCACACAAATTCTCACACTGGAGCTCTCATATATTAGCATGGTCCATTTGAAACTGTAATACACATGGAAGACATACATGATGAATACCTAACTTGGAAAGCTGAGAGAGGCAAAATTGTCTGGAAACTAGAAAACTAGAATTTGCTTAGCCAAATAACGTTTGAGCTGAATCAAAGAGATTTGATGCCTCAAATCTGCTAAAGCTTACAGATGTTACAGCTTACTTTCCCTCCCCTGGAGTTACAGTATCAAAGAATTTGAGCTGCTATATCCACTTTTCATAGTCGATGTGGTAGGTACTGTCACATCCAGCATGTTTTTTTAAGTGACTGGGCCATCTGCAGGGAAACACTACCTAGGCATCTAGAAGGGCTGTGACCAGTGTATAAAGACAGCTCTATCTTAATGTATTGACACTGAAATTATTTTACATCTCTGAAACATAGTCCCTTTCTACTGTGGGAAATTCTGCCAGAGTGCCTAAGGTATCCAAGAGTGTGAGTGAAAGCTCTACAACGTACATTTCACTCAGGAATTTTCCACTTACAAAACTGGAATTCATTATAGCTATCACATCATGATCAACATTCAAAGGTTATTAATCATTCTTACAGGTAACCAGAATGGCAGGGAATCAGCCTGTTCTGAAAAGAATGCATGAAAATTACTTTGATAGGCTGGCTCTTATTTTGTAGATGATCTTGATGTGTTTTATTTTTTCTTAAAAGCTAGCAGAGAATGCATAAAAGAGTTGTTTCTGCCACTGTAAGTAAAAGGGCAGAATATGTTTTGTAGGGATATTGCAAATGACACAATCAGTTAATATCTACTTGGAAAAGAGATTGCAAGCTCAATAGCTAATACACCTAGAACAAGGAGGACTCTGAATTTGATTTGACTTTTACACTACCCTCTTGGATATTGTAGCAGCTTGAGCTGAAGTTCAGCTGGTGCAGAATTTTGAGTGGTGCTGAGATGCTTAGGGTAATTTTGTGTACAGTCTGCATCTGTGAAAGCCAAAAACCAGTGAGAGGAGCATGAGTTTTGTCCTGCTCTCTCTACTTTCTTCTATCCTGTTTGCTTCTTTCTTCCCACAGGTGTACCTGCTAAACAGATGACAGAGAGCCATTTGTGTCCCTTGAAGCCTCTGCTTAATAAGAAAAATCCATATCTTTCTGACGGTTCTGATTAGGTTCAACCTAGCTGAACCATTTCGCTTCCTCTTTCATTGTGCTTTTTCTCATTTGCTTTTATGGCATTTCCTTTCTTCAAAGCATGGTTCCCTGCTGTGTTCACTGTTCTCTCTACTTTTCCCCCCTATTTTCCTCCCAATGCTTTTCCATTCATCTATTCACTTGCCTTTCATTTTCCCAGTACTGTAGCCTTATGGACCTCCTGCTGACTCTGATATCCTATTATTTCTCCCCTGCTTCCTCAATAGACATCAGGTTATATACAACAGGTTTGCAAGAAAATATTAATGTAGGCAAGAGCACTAAAAGACATAACATTCCTGAAATACTGAAAGCCCAATGGCTTACAGGAACAGAAGATCTCCTTTTTAGTAGGCGGTTTGATGCTGTGGGCTAAAATGCTTTACTTCCATTAAAATAATTTTTCCTGTGAAAAAAAATCCAGAAAGAGTGCTTAAATCCTTAAAACAATTTGTGTTCCAAACCCACAATGTCATACAGGAATCTTTCAAATATCATTTATTATTTAGGATACCTTGAAAGTTCAGAAAGGAATTAATTCACAGGTTTCTGCCACCTCCCTATTATCCATGTTCCAGTTTACTTATGGCTGATCTCTTTGTACTTATTTGGTCTCTAAGACAGGTCAGTGGTTCTCCACCTGTTTCTGACATGCTATCAGAGAGGTTTTACAGATTCTTCTCTCTTTTTTTCTCCATTTGATAATGTATTTGATTTATATTTAATAGTATTTATTAGATCTTGAGCTGTTTTCTATCTTAACACTAGCAGGAATATTTCTCTTAGTCTATCTTATTGCACTCATTTTTATTACTTTCTCTTTCAGTCCTGTCTTAGTATTGGTTAAATGCAAATAATTCTCATGCAAAGTTATTCATTAAAATGTTAATTTTGAACCATACCTCGTTCTCTTAAAAACTGTCAGAAAATAGTTATAGGTTTATCGTATGACTTTGGAAGGGATCATGAAAGCTTTCTTCACTGGGCTTGGCAGAAGCCTCATGGGGCTGCAGCTCATATGAAATGATAATGACTTGTCTTTTATTAAATTCCTTCATTTTGTGCTCTAAATAGTACATTGTTGTCTAGTGCTGTGTTTGAAGGAGATGAGTGTGGAACTGGTCCTTTCCTGGGTTGATGGAGGATATAACCAAAATATAGTCAATTACTCTGTGGTTCCCAGCCATACATAAAATACCAGAAATAACAAGTAAGCAAAGAAATATTTTTAGTAAGTGCTACACACTGGGGTTGACCAGGTCTGAGAGTCTTCTCCACACTGCCTCAGCAGTATCTTACTCTGCCTTCCTGCTTCTCCACATCCATGTAGCAGTGGGAGATGTTCTGTGATATATAAGTATGAATCAAACCTACGAGATCTGGTTTTTTGAACCCACTCTCACGTATCTATGTTTTTCACTATCTGTTCATAAGCAGATATTAATTCAATATTCATTCCACAGGATGCTTGGACTGACTGCCTACAGCTCAGTGCTCTATGAGAAGCAACAGTCTACAGCCTGAAGATAAAAGCTTATGCCAGGTGCCACATGAATATCTGTAACCCATCCTAATATACCCTATTCCTTCTAAGAAAAGGGCAGGACACCACTGAAGCCAAAAAGCAAACATTAACTTTTCTGCATGCTGTCTCCAGAAAGCACCAAGTTACATTTGTTGGCACTTCCATTGTGGAATATTATCAGTTGGAGATTGATGACCTTCAGGCCTCTGAAAAATCTGTGAAGTAAACTGTATGCTGGCAGTTCTTTATAAACATTGTGTAAAGTGTTAATGATGAGAGCAGCTTTAGCACTTGTCTCTACTTTGACAGCAGAGGAACTGGGGATCAGCAGAAGCAGGAACAGTCAGCAGGGAGAGAACATCGATGAGAAACAGACAAGCAAGTCAAGAGGAGAAAATAGCAAGGCAGAGGCTGGATGCAGAGAGAGAAAGGACAAGGGATTCTGAAAGGATGAGGGGACCTGGAGGAGAGGAAAGGGACTCTCCTTGTTTAGCTCTGGGCTATGTAAAATGGGTCGTATGCCACCATCAGGCAGACAGATCCCATGCCTGTCATGTTTCCAAATTTTAGTGTGCTTCCAGAGCAAGTTCTCTACTTTGGCAACAGGAAGGTGTTTTTGAAAGCCTTCGTGATGATGTTTTTTGCCCAAGTTTAGACACTTGGAGTGTTGTTTACGAGTGGCAAACAGACTTAACCATGCGACTTCCCTCCATTGACTGACTGTAGAGGGAACGTGGAAACATACTTCTTTAAGCACCTAAAGTTTCACAGCAAGTTACATGCCAAAGCTAAGCAGACAGATTGTAACACAATGGCATTTTAAATAGAATCTGGCTAGCAGGTTTGAATTTGAATTCCCTTGCTCACAGCTGAGATCATCTCTTCTTTTTTTTTTTTTAAGACACACAGAGGACGGCAAATATTTCTAAATTTCTCCAGTAAAAAGGACTTCTTATGCCCTAGACGTCAACTTTTACCTCAGCTGCTGTCTGTTAGGAGCACACTTCACTCTGGGGTAAAATGTTGGCATTACAGTATCAAACGTGTAAAGGTTATGGGGAAAGGCATTATGTGGTTTCTATCTTGTTAACTCAGAATTATTCTCAGCAGTAAATGAGAAGGATTCCTGCAGTGATTAACAAGGGATGCACTTTCCTATCATAGAGGAACCTGGGTCGCAGCTTCTCAAGTCCTAGACCTCACTAACCAGGCTTCCTATTTTCCATGTGACTCCCTTTCAGTCAGGTGTCAAATAACTATTGCTCCTGACAAGACTATACAGGTTGAGGCTGTACATTTCACACAGGTCAGCCTAAGGGGAGACGGGTAGAAAAGGTGATGGTACCAAACACTAGGAACAGAAAGTGAACAAACACAGAGATTTCTGTTGCTCCTGTTTTCTTCACTGCTTTCTGATCTCCAAAAGGGAAGATGCTCCCATTTTGCTAGTCTCACCAGCATCCTCCACTTGTTTCCCTTCATACGTGTTCAGATGTTGGAGAAGTCCCATAATTCCTGTGAAAAATACAGTGAACAAAGGAAGTTATAATCAGAGGCACCTCTCTTTTTCAGTCTTTATTCTCAGGGAAGGTTTCACAGGGAGGGGTGTTTGCTGTCCTACGCCTTGGCCTGTATCTGCTGCTAAGGCAATTTCTCTCCTGTCTTTTGGAAGTATTGGTTCACTTTTCACTAAGCAGGAATAAAATTCCTATGAGGGGTTCTCACATTTTTCCCTTAATGTTTCCAATGACTCACATCAATACTAATTACTGTGATATGTGTCAAACAGCAATGGTAAGAACTTGCAAGGATTGAAAGGATGACTACAAAGCAAATCTATTTAACTCTGAAGTTTACTGCATGATCAGATTTGATTAGTTAAACAAGTCCAATCTTAATGTTCTGAAAATTTAAGGTGTTTTGAGTTTATTCTGCAAAGCTGCACCAAGCGTTTGTTATACAATATCACATAGATAAATCAAAGCTAAATTAGGCAGGTCTGACAACTTCCTCCTTTAATTAAAATAAATGTCTTAATCATTACTTTTAAATTAACATTTTTCTGAGTGTATTTTAAAAATCATTAACAACTCTTGTTGTTAAATCTTCCTCTGCTTCCAGGTTCTTGTCATCAATGAAAAAGTGCAGATAAAACAGTGTCCTGGGGTGACTGTATGATACTGTATTCCCTATCGTCTGCCGTATGCCAGACATGAATCCTGTGCCTTCCTGTGTTTTTAGGCTTTTTCTCAGGAGAGGGGGGAGAGAAGCCAGGTGAATTTTTTACAGTGGTTTGCGCTCAAGGGCATACACACTCCCTTGCATTGCTGCTGCTACAGAGCCGAGGAAGCACCTTCCTGCTTTCTCCCAGCTCTCAGCTCTGTTTCTCAGGAGAGAGGTGGAGAGTTAAAATTCTTTGCTTTTTAGCTAGCCTATTAGCTGAGGCAAGAACTTTTTTCCTGGGTCTGTGGCTTCTTCGTCTTCTCCTGGAACTGTTCAGCAACACCAGAACATCACCAGGAGGCCCCACACCGCAGCCCAGGGGGGCCCCACACCGAACCCCAGCTCCAGAGAGGGCAGAGCCACACCTGCAAAGAACTCTGAATCTTCCAGGTCTTCTCCACAGAGAGAGGTTTTATTATTTAACATTATTCATTCTTTTTTCCATGCCTTCGTGCACTTTGCTTGTTAAATAAATAGGTTTTATTCACTTTCCTCCGAGGAATTTCTTTCCAAACCTGGTGGGGGAAGGGCTGCTGAAACCTGCCTTCTAACAGAGAGACCTTCATTTCAGACATTTTTCCTCCAAATTTGTCTCAAAGCAGGACAAAGAGGTAATAAAACAGAGGGAAAGTCATGGTTCTTTTCAGGTGACCAGTCCACTCTCACGCAAAATCATGAAAGAATGTATCTTTTTGCTTATTGTTGGAAAGAAAGCTCTGATCATATTCCATCCACATCCTGGCTGTACCTTCTTTCTCCACGAGAAATGATGTGTGAAAAACAAGTTTATGAAATTGGAAGAGTAGATGACATAGGCTGAGAGGCCACTAAGAAGTTTGACTGATAGTAATGGGATCTTCATTTATCCTTCTGTCTGTGTATTCCCATGGAAATGACAATGTCTGCATGTAGTCTGACAATGTATAATAGAGTCAGAAAGCATATATTAATGGAAATTTCTCATAGTATCATTTAAATCGGGTCATGGCCCAAAGACTGACTTCTGTCTAGCGCAGACTAACAAATTCTATCTGTTTTCTAGTTGTGCTTTTAGTAACTTATGCTTGATTGTATGCTGGATTTATCTTAGTAAACAAAGATGTTAGCAGATATATCAAAATGAAAGTATCTGTCATTCAGATGTATGTACAGTATGTACAGAAAAAGTTCACCTGTAATTGAAAAAACAACAGGTAGGTAATTCCAGGGAATAGATAATGAAACATGGAAGGGATCTATAAATCTATTTAAAGTTATGTGAAAGAAAAGAGGATTTTTTTTAAGAGAAGAGTTTATATTTGAAAACTCTTGTAGATGTAAAAATACTACATGAGATTATTTTGAAATAAGAGATCTCAATCTTATCTTCATATGCTGCAAAAATATGCTGGAAAAATGAAACTACATGTGCATAGAGTCAGCTTAGACTTCTACTTGTGAATCGTCTCAAGCCAGCTCAAAGAGAAATGAGGCAAGTAATACAAAAAATTAAAGCAGCAGCTAGAAAAAAATACTGTGCAACAATGATACCAGGGCGTTTGGGTTGAGATTATTTTTGGGGGGAATATATGGTAAATAATTTCTTGAAGAAATTAATATGGAGTCCTTATAGAGAAGGTGACTTTGGGCAAAGTCAGACAGACCCACTGGAACATAAAGAGAGACATGATCATTTAGCATAAATTCATTTATTGACCCAGAATGGAAGAAGAGACACTTGCCATTGCATGCTGATATGTATCATATCAGTTTGTGTGGGGAAAGAAAAAATAAATTTTCTTCTTCTTGTACCTGCCAATATTTTAAATTTTTATCATGTTTCAGAGTATTTTGCTTCTATGTGCTTGTCACTGGAGCAAGTGATGACAGACCTGTTTCATGTCTGACATCCAGCATCTTTTAACAGTGCTTTGAAAAATGATTCACATCAACTCTATACAAGATTAGTCAGCTTGACAAATACAGCCCATCTACTCAATGAGTGTCAGAGGCTCAGCCCTCTAAAACTCTGGACTTAACAGCTGTATTCAAGCTTAGAGTGAAGGCCATAAATCTTCTAGGGCTGTGGGAGCTGCAGTTTATTTGATAGCTGCAAGTCGCTGAGGACTACATTGAACTCTCAGTGAAAGACTCATATTCTTCCAGGGTAGGACTTGGACCAAACCCAAAATCGTACTGTGTAGTTTAATTGAATGAATGAAACACAATGTTGATTTGCCAGCTGTTATATTAGAACCCATGCTTTTAATTCCTTGCTCACAAATTACTCTCTGCATGCAGGCGGGACTAAAGAACTGTTCCACTTAACTCCCAGTAATTCAGAGCCTGTAGGGAGTTCCGTTGCACACAATGCAAATAGTCGGAATAAATAGCAAAATATTCCCTAGTATGTAAATGAAACACCTTCAGAACTTTTAAGAAGTAACACAGTCTCAAAGGCTACCAATCACATTCTGCAATGAAATATGTCCAAAACACACATGCATACATATGTATGTTACAGTGAGATACTTCAGTCTGGTCTCGGAGTGCTAAGATTTGTCTTCCATTAGTCTATTCCAATTTTGAATTCAAAAATGGATTAATTCAAAATTCTCTTGCCTTCACCCCATCCAGTATCATGAATTCCAACAGCCTGTGCCCAATCTGGTATCTTTTAAAATGAACACTCTGAATTGCTGAAAATGTGACAGAACCTAGAACAAAGATTTGGGTTGGCAGAGGAACACAGCTTGAAGGCAGATGATGGTGTTGAAATGTAACTGTCATTTCCAAGTGGAAAGATTTGAAAATAATTCTTCACTTACTTGTCAGGATGATTTAGATGAAAGGAGAGAATAATTGTTGCTTCTTCCACCAGTGAAGACCTGAGAAGATCTGAGCTCTTAGCTTTTTAGTCTATTCTAAGTATGTAGCATTAGAAAGTAGATGTTTTAGCCACATGGACAGTCATTTGCATCTTGAATAATGGATTGCAAGGCCAGGTCCTGAAGACCACCATAGCTATTGTATTCGATTCAGTCAGCAATGCCATGTTTTACAGACCATATGTCATAATCCAGTTCCCTTTCACAACTGCATATGGCTAGATGCAGATGTGTAACATCTGAATGAAGGTAGAGAAGGAAACTGATTACCAAAGATACATACTTGATATCATAACAGTTAGCAAATTATTAAAATCAACACCTTTAAATTCAAGACGATATTATGTTCTCAATAAAAAATTATGATAGAGTGATATTAGAGTTCATTTGCATATGTTAGGGTCTTAGGAAAAGTAAACCAGATTAATTTAATGTGCTTTTGCATCTTACTTGGAGGCAAAATGTGCCTCTGGCCAAACATTCAAAGTTTAGGCCTGTGGCATTATTTACAAAGCATTTAAGTTTTAAAGGCAACTTCTGAATATATAACCCACACATTTAACTGAGGGAATAGTAATTTTGTAATGGAGACAAAATACAGGATGAAAATTTTATATACTTTAGTGAAACATCATTTTTGTCCTACCACTGCAACATATTCATTATGATGCAGTGCTAAATTTCTATTTTAAATAAACACTCATCCTCATAGAGTGCGTGACGTGGTCATTATATCTATTCAGCAATATCTCTTCTAGTTGATAACATGTGACCCTGTCACTTCTCATGCATCATACACTGCTGAAAAGACAATTATTTTTATCCCTGGTGTTCCATCTATTGGAGGTCTTCAAAGATATCAATAGATTGGTTTTCACAACTGTTATTGCCTCTGTTTTACAGAGAAGTTCAGCAGACCAATAGGAATGTATGGATGCCCTTAAGAGTATTTCATATGGTACTGGATACTTTTCTCTGCAACTGAATACTGTTCTAGATATCTAATATGACAACAGTGGGAAGTTAGACATTTAACACACTTACAGACACATACTTCCAGACACTCTCATGTAAATAATCCAAAACATGTTGAAGGTATGTACTTGGAGAAGACACAGGCTAGGTCATAGGGAGCTAGAAGAGGTACTCTGCTTTCACATTTGCTTAAATTGACTTGGGAAAGTCACATAGGGGGAAAAAAACCACCAGTTTTTCTGTCTTTAATATGCTCTTTAGCAATCTTTTGCAAAGTAATTCTTCTTACAGTAACATGACCACCTCCCAGCATGGGCACTGAACAAAGCAGGAGCTAATAACATTTTTCTGCTTGCATGTAGAGGTTGGTAAATCCATCTTTCGTGATTCAGCATTCTTTACTAGCTTATAAAGATCACCTGGTAGGTCTGCTTTCTCCTGCCAGACTCAGAATGCAGCACAAGCAACCTGTTAATATATAGATAGACATTACAACTTAGAAAGCATCAAGAGCAATGCTGGATGCCAAATATTATTAATTAGGAGGTATCACAGATTATTATTATATCGGCCGTACGGACACTTAGAAATTAAAGTCGAAGTGGAACTACAACAGCAGTGGGCAATAACATTCCCTGCCCATGGACTCAAACATCCCTGGATACCAATAGGAATAACAATGAGGAACACCATCTGCTGAAATAATCTCTTTATACATGCTTGGCAGACCTGCAAAAAAGGAGGGGGAAGGAAGGCGTGTGGAGAGTTTCTAGCCAAAATTTGCAGCTAGATAAAGGTAAGCACAGCAGATGTTGTCAGCACTTCACTCATGGGGTTTTGTTTGCCCAGCCACTGTTTTTCAGTAGGGACTAGAAAACGTCATTCAAGGGACCCACTGAAATTAGCCTGGTATTTTTCAGCAGTCAGGTGTTAACAACAGACAAATACATGCTGCTGTGAAATAAATTTAGATCCTAACAGAACCCAACTGCAATAATTGAGATGGAACTAATGTCTTTTGTGATTTCTGCAGGGTAGGCTAAACCAAATGCTTTACAGAGAAAAGAAGAGATATTTTCTCCTATAGAAGCATGTAAGTTCAGACCTCCATCATTTTAAATGTTAGTCCTTGGAACACTGATAGTTCAGTTCACAAGCACATAACAGAGATTTGTCAGCTGAAAAGCAAAATAAAACTCCTATTGAACATGTTTTCAAGTACCAGAGATACAAAGCAGACTTACAGAACATCATACAGTTTTACAAAGAATTTCAAAGGAACACATGACACTGAAGCTGTACCCTTGTAAACATGGTTTTTTCCATTATCAGTAAAAATCTGCAGGCTTTGCTCTGACCTGCTGGCTCAGGGTCTAAGAAATTTTTGGCCTTGCCAGAGATGACCTTAGCTTGCTTTAATGACTTTGTGTTGCAGTCAGCTGGATAATGCCCATCCACTTATAACTTCATTTGCAGGAATATTGCACATGGCAAAGGCTTGGCAAACCTTGGTAGTCACTGTGAGACAAGCAACAGCCCTTTGTGTCAGGTGGGGCAGATGGAGGCTTCTGCTCAGCTTTCACACTTCTCATTGGAAAACATGTAAAATAACACCAAGCAGACACAAACAATTTTAAGGCCATTACTGATGAGACAGCTCTGTATTAATTTGAACAATGAGCATATATTTTTGTTACAGAGTTAGTTTTGACTCTTAAGACATTAATTTGAGTAAGAGTAAGCGCTTAGTTTCAGGTATATGGTACGTTCCCTTCTGCTCATAACAACACTTGCAGTGTATGGAGACCACTTACTACCAATTTTATGCCCTCCTAGAACAGCACTTTAAAGACTATTATGAACACGTGAATACATTTCTGCTGAATTAGCCAGAGCACACAACATGAATTTTATGTTAGATTTATGCTGTTACGCTGACTTTATGTCAGCTGTGGAAAGACAGATGACACGTGATAAAGCCTGTTAATAGCACAAAGTTAACATACTAGAAGTTTTGCTTTAATTTGAGCCAGCACTGAAAGATTATATGGGATCAGCACTTTGTTCCTTGCAGCTGCAACAGTTTGGTCTGGTACTGGGAACCTGAAGACAGGCTTTCCTGTGTCCTAAACCTGTGGCCTTAGAAACTCAGATGTTGTACTTTTGGCTGATATCCTATCTTACTCCTTTTCAACTCATGTGGGCTCTAGGATGTTCATACGACAGAGAATGCTCCTTTAGATTCAATAAGTAGGGGATATTTTGATGAATATGCTGATTATTTATCTCCTCAAGGCTTTTGTCGGTCACCTTATCTTCCCTTCTTTCTTTCCTCTCCCTTCCATCTCTATTTATAATTCTCCTTGATTTTCTCCTTTCTGGTTTTGTTTTTCACTCCTTATCTCTGGTTGTGTCTCTCCCTTTCTCTTGCCTTCCCTGTTTTTTGATGAGTCTCTCTGCTCTGGCTTTCCTACAACCCACTCCACCCCTCCTTCTTGCTGCTCTCACTCTGCAGGCTGCTCATCAGCACTCCTTTGCTGAGGAAAAGAGTGATGGACTGGCACGCTGGTTCCTGGTTTGAATGAGACGTTCATGTTTATGGAAATAATTGTTGTGTGGATGGCTTTGCTTTGACTACAAAGCTGTAAGTGGTGCTGGTAGTGTAGCATTTTCAATTTCCACTAAGTGAGCAAATGGGAGGTAAATAATGGCATTTACATAATGAATATAAATCCATTGTAATTTGATTATATTCAACAAGTACCTGAGGAAAAAATGTGTGATTATTTGAGAGAGGTCAGACTGTCAATATAAAAATGTATTCATTTGAAATTAAAACCCAAGGAGACTAATAATAAAAATGTAAGAAAAAAATAAGGTATTGTGGAGTAGGGATGGAACTCTCAGTTTGTAAAAATCAGACAAATCTTTCTTACCTGTCTAGGGATGGAAATTACATACAGAAAAGATGGTTGAAAAATAAAAAATCAAATCAGCAGGAACCAAATTAAAACTCTATTAGATTAGAGTGGCATACTGACCTTGTAAAAGCTGTAGTTACCCTATTCACCGTACTGCTGAATATACTGTTGTATCACAGGATGACTTTTGGTTATCTCCATGAAGGAAGCTGATGACTTTGATCCAGGCTGTAAAGCAAAGTCAAAACATACAAGAAATTAACATAAATGACAAGAAAACATAGACACTGTGGTGGTTTTAGCAAGAGCTAAAAGAGATTATTTCTTCTTGGCAAGAGAAAAATGGCATTTTAGGATTGCTAATACATCCAGAGGGCTAACACGGTGAGATTGCCACATCAGCAGCAGAGAACAATAAAATAATGCAATGCTAGCTGAAAACGTAAAACAGAAAAGATCTTTATAGAGGGCAAACCTTCATTAATATGAAAAAAGATTGTATGTCCCAAGGGGATCATTTCATACTTTGTCTGTGGCTGTCAAAGGACAGAAAGCACTCAGGAACTCTAATTTCATCCATCCCTTCCCTTAGCAGTCAGTGAGCTTTCAAATCACCCCTCCCCTTTCTTGAGCTGTTTAATCCAAATCTCAACTAGAGAATTTTCTTCCTGCCTTAATCTCTCAGGCTTCAGTACGAGGTGTGCATGGATTTGTTTCTGTAGCCCCCTGTTCTACCAGACTCCAGAGACCCAACAAAGGCACCTAAACAAGGAGTCACTGCTTTCTATTATAGCCTGGTAGAAATACCAACAGTAACAAAGGTGACTCAGCTCTTAAACTGGCTAAATCTATTTTGTGAGAAATTACAGGGGACATGTATTCCTAATTAGTGTTCCTAATTGATTGAAATTAGGACAAATTGATTGAAATTAAGAGAACCTGAAGAAAACATAATCCTGTGCCGTTGTGTTAAATCAGCAACGGCTCTCAGGGATTTTTCATCCCAGCCTGCTGGGAGATGTAGGCTCACACAACACAAAAACCAGAGGGACGTGTTGTCTTAGGATTCAATTCAAAGCATGTTGAAGTAAACGAGCTTTGATTGATTTCAGGGGGCTGTGGCCTCTGCTTGCCTATGGGCTGTCTGCAGAGGTGAGCCATGCCTTCACTGGCAGGGAGTGAGGTGTGATGGCCTGTCCGACTGGCAGGCATTGTCTGCTACGGCTGACATCCCTTGTCATGGGTAAAATGTGCTTCTTTATGAATTTTGTGCTTGCATGTTGTATTTGCTTTTGTGTTGTACTTACACTCCTGCCCTAATCCTCAGCAACATCTACGTGCTGTGTGAGCTGTTTGCATATTCTACTGACCTTTCTCAAAGGCAGGAAGCGGCTGCACTGCTGCATCCATGCTGACAGCTCCAGTCTGCCTTTTACATCTGCTGTCATCTTGCAAACTACTTTTCATTACTCTTCAAAAAAAGAAACTCTAATGACATGCCTTATTCAAAACCAAATTATCCTGGTTTGGTTCACAACTGGTTTACTGAGCTTGTATAAAACCTTGTGCTTGTGGAATGCATAGTAGAAGAAGAAAAGGGAGATAGAAAAGCAAATGCTTCACTAGTTTATTCCTCCCCAGTCTTTTAATTTAAGAATGATAGCACTCCTTAAATGCCAGATCTGATCAACCATTGAACTACAGAGGTGAAAAGAGATCATAATTAATCTGCAAAATTAAAAAACATTTTTGCTAAGGAAAACTTGGTAACATAAATTATTGTTGCTTGTTCTATGCTCAGGTTTCTAGTTAGGCTGAGGCTCTGTCTTTCTACAGGTAAAATTTATATTGGCATGCTACAGCAAAAATCTCTCAGCCACTTCAGCAAAGACATGTAAGAGCAGATTGTTTGCCCTCTTCAGCATGTGCATGCTTTCCTCTGGTACTTAACAACGTTTTCATGCACAGTGATTCTTCAAGCTCGAAGAAAGTCCTTTTTATGCATTTTTGTGCAGAGTGGGTTATTTTTTTTTGGAGAAGTCTCTAGGTTTTTAAGAAAGTAAACTGTAACAAGCAGAACTTTACCAGCTCTGTAATTTGAAGTAACAAGCATTTAGCAATTGCAGTGATTCATGTAGGTTTGACACACAAAAGAAAATAACTGGAACTCAAGAAACATGGATAATACCAAGCATCATGCAGTGTTAAATAGAAATATTTGAGCTAGCAAAGGCACCAGGAAACTGAATCATAATTCTGTTATTGTGGTACTCTTCCAAACCTAATACCTCCTGGTGACAAGTGCAAATGAAAAAAAAAAGGTATATTAATTCAGGTATGAAATATATACATGATCATGGATTGTGCAGTTTTTATTGAACTTTTTATCAAATTCAAGCTCTGGTAGGAGTTTTCTGCGTGCATACAGGCTGTTCTGTTGACTCCCTTCTGACTTAATTTTACCTGGCTATTTGTAAGTGTCGCCGCCTGCAGTCTTTCCCTTCTCTGTCACTCAGTCTCATCATAGTCCCATGCAGTCTCTGCCATTTATCCAATTTTTAATAAAAGTGAAAACTTCCTTATCTGAAAAATTCTTTTCTCCCCATTTAAATAACCAGGACCACCTCCTGAGCCCACAGCCATGCAGTAACTTGGAGTGCTTCCCTTTTATCAATACTGAATCTCGAGTGCCCAGATTTTTTGGCAGATTTTGTTTTAATCTAGCTCCTCACCCATGGCTCTACTACACCCAGATGCCTTTTCCCTGATCCTCAACCTTGCTTCAGTGTCAGGTCATGTCCACCTGCCCTGTTACATTTTGTTCTTTGGGACACTAATTCCCAACTTGACTCTTCTTGTCCAAGTGCCTAATAAGGTTGCAGTTCCTTTTTTTTTTCTCCCACAGCAAACTTTAATTTCCTTCTTCTATATTGCCTCTTCCAATTTCTCCCTCAACCCCTTGCTTTGACAAACACACTATTTCAATCCTCACTTCCAGTCTCACTTTTCCCACAGCCTGCAAAACAAGCTTCCACCATCTACAACCTTGCATCTCATCCCCAGACCCTGTTCCCTTGTGCCATTCCACGGTCACCCCTACCTTCCCCTGCTATTTTACCCTCTTGTCTTATGAATAAATTAGAGTCTTTTTCTAGATTTCTTGGGCCCAGCAAGAAAGTTGCTACCAAGCACACAGGAGAGAAAAGACCTGTAAGATCCGAAACCTGGACTTGACACAATAAGAATAGCTCGCAGCTATAATTTTAAGCATAGTTTTGTTCAAACACATGCTAGACCTGCTACAGATGGGATTTTGGGAGGCATTATCCTGAAAAGCTGTATGAAGAGGATATCTGTGGAACATTAGCTAGCTGTGGCATTTCAAAGGCCAAAACTGAGCAGCTTTTTCCATAGAGAGAAAAGGCACTTGCCCGCCAAAACACACAAATGCACACGTGCATGATGAGTCTTCTAAAAGAAAAAACCCAGGCTGAATCTTTTAACATGAGCAAAAGAAATGTATTTTACCATTCCATTAATGTTACCAAATCATTTACAAGTTGGTTGAAAAATAAATAAATCTATTGGGCAGAAACAGGCTTTCAGCATTGAAAATTTGAGTTAAAACAGCTCTATCAAGGAAGACTTGTAAGCATTTGAAAGAAGTCTTCTTACAGGAAGCATAAGGCATACTGATTGCTAACTGACTATAACAACCCCAAATCTACTATTTTTCTGAATTTTTAAAATTATCATCTCTCTCTAAATGCATACAACAATCTGATAACAAGAAGGCAGGAGAGGCACACAAGTTCTAGGCTTTCAGAAATGACTGAGGGGCACAGGTTGGAGCACAAGGTAAGATTTTCTTTTTAAGAGTATTGATGAAATAGATAAAATACATACAGAGTCTAATGTGGAAATCTGTAGATGTTCAAACGACTTTCAAAACAAAAATGAAAAATAGAAGAGAAAATACAGTTCCAAAGCCTGCACATTGATTTAAGCATTTTAGGTGCCAGTAGGAATAATAACAATGAAAACCATCTGCTGATCTCTGCAATGAGTTCTCTATCTGTGCTTGAAAGACTTGTGCAGAGATGGGAAGCTGTGTATGAGTCTGTAGAAAAAACAAGTTGTATATGGCAGTTGTTTGGAGGGTTCCACTCACAGGAATCCAGTTGCTATGTAATTTAGACCTTTCCAGGGACTGGAGATCAGCTTCTTGTGGAACTACTGTCATCAAGATAATAACACATTTCTCGTGGTTTAATGCATAAACAGTTAGTTAAAAATAAGATTCTGAAAAGTATGAGAGTTCAAAAAAGGACATTGCCATAATAATTTAATATACAATGACCTAAATATAAATTGATGAATGAACAGAAAATTGATAGAGGATATACCGGATTATTTTTTCCTCTTGTGGAAAATTCCGTAAATCCCTGACATCAGCTGACAGATTTTGTATTGTATGAACTGCCTCAATCCAAACCAGGTTGCTTTGAGCTCACAGCAGTTGTGATTTCTAAATATTTTACACAAAGTCGTAGCCTGCAGAATATTTAGGAATGGTCTATTTGCATTTACATACAAACAGATTTGGCTGTAGAATAGGTAGAAGGGTGCTGCTCAAACCAAAGGGAAATAAAAACTGAAGAAGATTTTATTAGAGTGGCAGAGGTAAGCTTTACACCACTCCTACATAGTTATTCACATGTTGAATAGGTTAACAGCTGTACACCACCAGTAATCACACAGCGGTATTGTGCAACAATAAATACAATTTAGTCACACAAGACCACAGGCTTGAGGCAGTGGAGGCACTTGGGAATTCTCTGAGCTTGAGCCTGTTTTAGCAATTGTAAAAGCACTACTGCCTGATTTTTATCTTCTGGGAAGGCAGCTTTCTGTGTGGTAAAGATCCAACAGACCTAGGTAGCCACTGTGTGATGCAAAACAGCCCTTTATGTTCACAAGAGCTGCAGAAGGACTTGGGGTGATATTTAGTGAGTAAAAGCAGGTCTTGTTAAGAAAACATGTAAAAATAGCTAGAGAAGGACCCCAAGATCAAGTAGAAATGTACTCCCACCACCACTGTTCTCCTCCTGAAGAGTGCAGGATGTCCAGGACTCATCATAGAATCATGGAATGGCTTAGATTGGAAAGAATCCTAAAAATCACCTAGTTCCACGCCTCCACTAAGGGCAGGCATACCACTCACTAGATCATGGACCTTTCCCCCTCCATGCGCACCCCTCTGCTTGAGGACAACTGGAGCTATTGCTGTAAGATCCATAGGGACACTGCAAGAGTGAGCATAGCTCCAGGAAAAAGGGTAGATGTTACTAAGTTGTCTTTTAAAAATAATTTTGAGAGTATTATTGATGAGGTTTTTCCATATTACCTTGGACAATAATGGTTAATATTACTGGACTTGACGGAGCAACTATCAGCTGTATTTTGGTTAGATTGTTATAATTTTGATTATTCTAACAATAAATTTTTTGCATATATATATGTGTGTGTGTGTGTGTGTGTGTAAATATAAATTGTTCCCTTTTTTTTCCTAGCAAGATTTCAAACGTAACAGTAGCAGGGATGCTTTCCCACATCCTTCAAAGAGGAAATAATAGTGATAGATAGATGCATAGATACAGACCTTTTAGTGACAAGCATAGTATTTTTTGTATTATAACTGCAATCAAGAATACAGTTGGCTTCCTGCAGGGGAAGATCAGTGCTTTTGGACTGCAACTAAGCAATTCCAAATGATTTTCTTAATTCATAACTGTTAGGTGTAAGATGGGAGCTGAAGTTATTGTAGAGTCTGAGATCAAATCACGGGTAAGATTTGGTCCAACTAGTTATTTCTAAAATGCTGCACCTCTTTATATGATTATGCTTCTATGGCTGCATATATCTACTATTGTGTCTGCAGTGCCAGATTCTGTATCCAGCCTGAGATCTGGCTGTGGTCTGGAAACAGCAGAAACCACTGTCTTCCCATCACAGGAGAGAGAGCAGGCAACTTAAAGAAGAAAAGAAGCTCGTACATTTGTGCACTAAATGATGTATTTTTAACCACTGGGTAAGGTCATGGGCTTCTTTTGTACGAGGTGGAAGATGACAACTCTGTAATAGTCAAATTCCTTCCACTTGCTAAAACCAGAAGGGACTGGAGACCACTTTTCAGTAACTGAGGAGTTTGAATACTTACTTCAAGTGCTCGGATGTCACTCTACATGCTGACCAACAGAATATATGAGAATAGAAGCCATCAATGGAAAATCCGCACAAGCAGAAACCCTGTGAACATGCCCCCTTGCTCATTTATCCTTCCCACTTTCCCCAGGTGTTGTAACAAGAGGCATCCTGCAGTGGTGACTGTAGACCTTTTGTTTGGTCCTTGCAAGCCAAATTTGGCTTGGAACCAGCTGTTCAAAAGCCCAGCACTACAAACTGAAGCAACTGGTTCAGTACTTGTGTTGTTGACTGATGCGTTTACCTCTCTACATTGCAGCTCTCTGCTTGGTGACTCAGAGTGAGTCCTCTAGGTGACTAAATTGGTTATGTTGGTGGCTTCTCAGCTGTACAGTTTTTCTCGCTGGTAAGTAATGTTGAAGATTATCTGGAGAGGGAGCCAACAGAGATACTTTTCTGCTACTGCCAGCTGCAAAATAGGGCTTGAGAAATGTCTCCTCCACAGAACCAATGGTACCCCTCAGACATTAAAGAGCCAATCTATGGTTGCTGTCCTAGATCAGTCCTTTGACAGGTCTTTGATGGCAGAAGAGCTTTCATAGCCAAAAGCAGCAGAAGTGGCAAGAAGAGCACTCATCAACTAGCAGAATTTTGGGATTCTTTTGGGCGGACAAGGGGGCAAGTCATGAAGCCTGCTAAATAAAATAAGCACAAGCCTGTCACTGGTCCCAGCCCTGCCTGAGCAGATCTGTGTGTATTTCAGCATTCTTCCTCTACAAATTCCTTTCAAGTGTGCTCAATATTCAGTAAAGAGACTATGCACATCTGCTGTTCCAAGAAGCAAGTTTAATTGCTGATGGGATTTTTTCCCACTAGCATTTCAACCCATCTGCATGTTGCGATTACTGAAGCCTAATTTTGTTTTTGTCTACTTCAACCTTTTCAAGTGATATTCATTAATCCCATCTATGGCATCTCTAACATGTGGGAAATCTGCCTAGAGTAATTACAAAGTATTTCCTCTGCACTTAGTTCTCATATAAGAGCATGTGAAGATAATGAAGGCTGATTGTAGTGTCATCACTCCATTGAGGAAATGAATGATGCTGTTCAAATAACAGCTGGCTTGTTACATAAAAGAAATGACAGATCAGAATAATAAAGACAAACTCCCCTTTAACAGATCTTTCTAATTTGAAAGTCTCAAATAATTGTCTGGAATCCTAGAAATACAGAGCATTGTGCAAAAAAAGCCCTTAGATTTGTTCTCTGTATGTATAAGTGCACATATATATATATATATTTGTGCACTTTTACATACATGCCTAAAAACATATAGTATTTTTATTATTTTTGCATATTATATATGGCAGTGAAACAGCAAGGAAGACCACCAAGAATAATATTTTTTAATCTGGAATATCAATGATGGAAAATAAAACACAGTTTAGAGAAATTACCTTTTTTATAGTTAACTGACCTGAAGTGGGCATCCAGGAATGTGAACAATACGTATTATAATTGAATTTAAGGTGCAATGAGATTTTCACCTTACAGTAATAATTTACACAACAGTGCCTTTATAAAAATCTTGTGACGGCTTAATCTCCAGCAGGTAAATATATATGAAAAACAACAGAGGTTTTTCTGTTTTATATATGTTAAATACAATTTATAGATGAACATCACATATATATAGGCATTGTATACATATATATAAATAGAAAACCTCAGTTGATTAAAGGTCTGCTTCAAAGTGCCCACTGCTTCACAGATCAAATGGGCAGTGCTCAGCTCATACACTGTGAAGTCAAAGGGCTAATTTCACTGTGTCTTTCTGCCTGAGGGTGTTCCTAGATAGGCTTTCAGTCTAAACCCGAGAGCTTGACTCCTTTAAGAAGGAAAAGATAACATCATATGGTGCTATCAGAATACAACACCTGATTTCTAGCTGGAGTTTGAAGTAAAGGCTAGTAACAACCAAAATGTGATATCTTTCAGGTCTAAGAATTTCCTTGAATGATCCAAGGAAAATGCCAAGGTGTGACCTCAAATGATATGGAAGACAAAAACTAGTAACAACTTTAGGCTAAAATGAGGCACAGTGATGAAGCCTTTGAGAACAGACTTTTTCAACAACACCAACTACATTCCTAAACTAGATACAGAAGACTTTGGAAAAATTCTTCACATAGTCCCATTTTATGTTTCAAGCTGACATAAACTGGGGTCTTGGGACCCACAAATAAGATGGACACAAAGAATTACAGAATAATCCCAGTCCAGACTCTTGCTTCAAATAGCGTTTGCTGGGATCAACTTCAAGGATGAAGTTTATCCAAACATATTCCACTGCTTGACTGTCCTGGTAAAACACCCCACATTTTGTATTTATGCATTAACATTTGCCAGTGGGGTAGCATAAGCTAAAATCAATGCTTAGAGCTTTAACAAAGAAACCCAAGTAGAACATAAAATCCTGTTAGAGAAAGCAATAAAGTTGTTCAAATTGAGTGTATACAATGTCTTCATGAAAGGTTAGCTTCAGGAAATGTTGGAACAGAAATATAACTTGATTCAATTATATTTTTATTATTATTCATAAATGAAGAAATAGGTATCTATATTGCCATAGCAACAAAATACCAAGTGTTTTTTTCTCTATAAATTTGAAAATCTAGTGCTTTCACATGAAATTAAAACCAGAGCCCAGGAGCACAAAGAATATTAAAGTAGTGTGTTTAAAATAGGAAACTGGTAATTTTCTGACCAATTGGTTTTGTCTCCGAATTAAAAGATTGTTGAAAGGTTTATTTAACACTGAAGACAATTTTTGAGAAGTAACCTTTCACTCCATAACTAAAAATTATCTCAGAGTCCAATTTTTCTCTAAGACTCACACATGTAGCTTTGTAGAAATAATAGTTGCTTGTTAGCTCAGGGCATACCTCCTTTT
Source organism: Ifrita kowaldi (assembly GCA_013398055.1). Lineage (NCBI taxonomy): Eukaryota > Metazoa > Chordata > Aves > Passeriformes > Cinclosomatidae > Ifrita > Ifrita kowaldi. Next base: position 55,418 of record VZRS01003117.1, read on the forward strand.
TAAAGGAATGATTGTGTAGAGAGAGGTGTAATCTATGTTGCACATGCAAGGTGATTCTGCTTCTTGAAAATGTAGCTTCTAAAGATGTTATTAATCACAGAATTAGTGAATAAATTTAGTGAAAGGCTTTCTCTGAAAGTCATTTTATCCAGCAAAGAGGTATCTGCATGCATGTAGCACTGGATTCAGCAATCTTGAGTTGTGGACCCCTGCACAGGCTGAAAGCCCTCTGACCTGAATGCCTCTTATTACCAAAGTCCAATTGCAAATTTAAGGCAGTAGAGGTTGAAGCCAAAATCAGAGTGAAAGTAGTCTGCAATCTTTTACCTAGTGAACAGCATTTGCATTTAGCATTTCAGTATCCCCTCTGAATTCATACATCTCATGAAACTGAGTTTTTAATGGGTACTCAAAATGTCTTTTCATTAGCAGCAGACTTCTTGCAGCTCTCATGAAAGTATCTAAGCAAGGAGACTCTAATAAGAACCTCTTCTACTGCTTATTCTTTTCAAGGCTGAATCTTAAACTTTGCTGCTTTTATCAAAAATCACATCAAACTTTAAGAATTTGGGGGCTTTCAGGAAGACATAAAAGTAGGTAATTTTAATTCAATATTTTTCAGCTGACCAGCTGTTATTGATGTCACTGAAAGTTTACCAGACTGAAGTGTGGCTTAATGTGTACAAAAGCTACATCAGCTCTGGTTTTTAGTGAATTTTCCCAGATGACCAGGGGTCTTATCTGATGCACATTTTTCATTGTCAGTGACCAGGATAGACCATTTGTTCTTTTCTCTACCGATTTGACAAGGGTGGCAATTTTAGATTATATCTTGAATGTCATATCAAAAATTCATAATTGAGTTGTGCAAGTGAATAATTATATCAAGATCAAGAGAATTAAGGAGATAGATGTGACACATTTCATTTATCGATAATTTATTTCATCTTAAAGTCTTTTTTTAAGTCTTTAGCAATAAAAAAAAAATTACTGCTATTTCAGCTCTAGCAATTAAAAGTTCTTTGAAATTTTATGCATTTGTCCTCATGACATTTTTTCACTTCTCCACATTTTATGTATATGGTAATTGATGCCAAGTGGCCTTATCTTCAATGTCACTGACAATTTTGACTGATGAAATCACCCACTGCTGTTGTGTCAGCAGCACGGTATTTTCAACTGACCAAGGAGATAAGTCTACCAAAGCATTCCCTGTTTCAACTAGCAAACCATCTGGGCATACCTAACTACCAGGGAAAAAGAAATTCATGCTATGTGCACTGCTAAATTGGTAATTGCTACCATTTCTGCACTGGACTCAACAAGCGTGGAAAAGATGGGGAAGGGAGAGACAAGAAAAACTCTTCTTTGAATTGCTTTCATTTTGGAGCACAGTTGTATCTGAGGGTTACTGTTTGATATAAATCTATAATTGGACATAGACTTTTGAAACTTCCAATAATATTTTCAAATAATCTTAAAGGAATTGAACACTCAGCTAAATTGAATCAGAAATAAGGTGTTTGGTTCTTTTTGTTCAAAGAAGTGTATTAACTAAGCCCCAAAACATATAATATGTCTGGTTTAGGTACCAAAACAAGGAAACCTTAGATCTGAAATCCAATGCCCAATTTTCACCTTAGACAGAAGATAAAGTGTTTTTTTTACTTTAAGTATCCCTAGACACTTCTAGTCCTGCCATTGATTATTTCCTTCTCTGTTTTCCATAGTCTGAGCACATGTTTGCCTAATTCACATCTACATTCTTAGTACATAGCATAGTCACAATCTTGCCACAGCAAGCAGAAGCCAGGACTGTCCCTGTCCACACTAAGCATGGAAGCAATATGGCCAAGGTCCTGCTTGAGCAATCTGGCCTTTGGTATCCTGGGTATTTTCAACAACACAGTTTTTACAAGGGGATGGGCAAATTCAGGGTGCTCTGCGACCTGTCACAGTGCTCTGCCTGCAGTAAGAGCAACAAATCACTTTAAATTAGTGCAAACAGGAATTCCAGCTCCTAGGTCAGTGCATACAAAGTATTAGTTCAGTCTTGTACTTTTCCTCATGGAAGGAAGCCATATGTGCACTGCCAAAGTGCACTTCTCTATGACTCAGTCTGCGCACCTACCCTGAGTACTCCAGACACACAGAGGGCAAGATTATGCCCTTGAGATGGCAGCGAGATGCCCCTTTGCTTACTTTCTTGTATTAGCTGGTTCAAGTGGCATCTCCTCAGGTCCTGCTCCACACTGCACATCCATTCACCCAGTGTAGGAAGCCTAGTCACAAATCTGGGGGAGGAATCCAGCCCCTGAAACACTGCAGCAGTATTTGTTCCTGCAGCAAGAGATTAACTAAGCCTTCTACATAACAGCTGAATCCTGTAGCACTCATCAGAAGACTACTCAGGCCCTGATCTTCTTGTAACCTTTAATTATTTTACCAGCACCTGTAAGATTGTTTTTTTATCAAAATGTTAAAGCATTTGATCCATTAAGTGATGAAAGAGAGCAGAGCCTATGCAGGGAATTTTGACCTCCTGAGAAAATAAAATTTGAATGTGATAATGCCGAAAAGGCAAATGAGATAAGTATGAACTTCAGGAATTAATAAAGCAATGCAAACCATCTCTGAAATCCAGATACCTCTAGACTGAAATCCAGTCAGCCTGCCTTACAAACATAGCAAGCCAATGAACTATTTCTAGTGAAAGAGCCTCCCAAAATAAGAGTTGAAGTTTCCCAGAGTTAATGAAGCCAGGGACATAACTTCAATGGACTAGAGGAAGTTCCTGTAACCCTAAATTTTATCCCCTAGACAGCCAGGGCAGCAGTGGGTCTGCAACTCTTCCTATGCATTTATTTCTTTTCACATGATAAATGAACATATACAAGCTGTGCAGCAACTCATTTCCCTCTTGAGCCTGGGCTGGGAAGAGCAGGTACTAGATGAACATTGAAAAACATGAAGTTGTCTCTGAATTTAGCACATTCATGTGGGAAGCTACATGGTGGCATAGTGGAGAATGGCAATAGGAATAACTCAGTATGTTGATGCAGCCCTGAAGAACGGAGTGGAATAGAATAGAGTAATCTTAATTGGAAGGGATCTACAGTGATCATCTAGTCCCACTGCCTGACCAATTCAGGGCTGACCAAAAGTTAAAGCATGTTATTAAGGGCATTGTGCAAATGCTTCTTAAACACTGAGAGGCTTCAGGTATCAAATATTTCTCTGGACAGCCTGTTCTAGTGTTTGACCATTGTCTCTATAAAGAAATAGCTCCCTAACGTCAAGTCTGAACCTCCCCCGACACAGCTGTGAACAGTTCCCATGGTTAATGTTGTGGCTTACTTCCTTTGCAGTTTCCAAGGCGGAATATGTTCTGCTAAACTTCATCTAAGGGTTTTTTGCATGAAATGTTTGAGCTTCCTATATGTCTGCATACCTACCCTTTATACACATGCAAACAGAAACACCTACAGGGTACCAAGTATACACTTGGTATATACTTAGATCTTTGAGTGGATTATGCAATTCTAACATGTGTAGGCCATATGAACACAAAGGGTTTAAACAGGATACTAGCTAAAATAGAAAAGAATTAGGCAGAGTAAGTTCTAGAGAGTTAGCAGACTATTAGTAGTGGGTCTTCTCTTTTTACTAATTTTAAATCTAAAAAAAACCAGTTCAAATGGAATTTTGAAATAAGATGTCCTTCCAAACAAATAATAATGAGCCTTTTGGACAGTGCGTGACAATGATTCTCTTTTTTCTCCACTTGCTTTTTTTAGCATTTTAAATTTGCCAGTGAAAGTAGCACTTTGAGGAATTTCTCACAAAAAGCAACAGAAATTAAAAAATGAGAATGTAATTAAGGGGTGCATAAATATCAAGTAGAAAGAAGGAAAGAGCCACAATTATTATATTTTCCTTCACCCATTGATTATGTCATCAAAGATAATTTCTGTTTACTTTCTTTCCTTCTGTGAAACATTAGAGAATGAAGCTTCTTGCTTGTGTCTAATATATTTCACATATGAGCCATTACTCTGGTGCTTCTATCGTACTTCAGAATGATTTGGAACAAACTGATTCCTTTTCCTGATACATAAGAATTTCCCCAGAGAGGTGTGATTAGATTGCTGAGGGTCAGTCATTGCTCACTTTATCTGGGTATTTGGAAGTTTGAATGACTAAAAAGACTGACTGAAACTATGTTTGGGGTATAGCCAGTTAAGCAGGGACTTACCCACTCCACCCCCAGATTTTAAACTTTTAATCTCCCTACTTAACAGAGTCAAATGTGTTTTGTATAAAACAGAGTAACCAGATCTGTGCTGGAGAAACTCAGTCTATGAGAAGTCTCATTGATCTTACATCCAGAGTTCAAATTCAATTTTAAAAAATAAATTTTTTCAAACTGCTGCCTGAAAACACAGTCTAAACACTTTTCTTAAAAGGTTACATTAGACACCCACTCAGAAAGTGTTGCAGATTCTTAGCAATGAAAGTTCCAGAGAAGGTGTGGTTTCTAAATAGTAGAATATTCGTTAATGATGAGACAGCAAGATATTTTAGATGACTTGTGCAAGTCACGTCTAAGATAAATTGTGGCGACCAAGAAACTTCATGCAAGCTGTGCTGGAGAAGTATTGGATATGGTTTTCATTGGGTGCTTTTTCTTCTCTTTTTTTTTCCTTTGGGTTTTCTTTTTTGGTTTTTTTGGTTTTTTTTTGTTTGAGGCCAGTTTTTCATTTAAAAAAATCTGATTTGATTTTGAAGTAATGGAGTACACTTTCTTGAAACTCTATATAAAATTGTTAAAGAATCTATGGTTCTGTATCTCTGTATCTACATGTCAGTCAACCTAAAACATTGTTATACTCAAACCCCATCAAAATCAACTGCAAGTTTCAACAGAAACTGGAAAAAAAATGACACTTTGACTGATTTTTATTATTTAATCCATGCTTACAGCATACCCACGGTTTATCCATACTAGTAGCAAAACCAAAGATGATTTCTTGATTAGATGGTTTTCTTGATGCAAAGATGCAGATAGAAAGTCAACATGCTGAAACAACCAAAAATTAGGCAAAGCAAGCCAGCTGAAAATAGAAGTTTAACATTGCAACAGTGTCTGATAGCATAGTGACACTGACACCAATCTGTAAATTCTGCACATTTCTAGGCTTTAACACTAGGTTAATTTTCACTCCAATACAATTAATAACATGAAGTTATGTTACCTATTTGTGCTTCGGGTTAAGCCAAGTAGCTCCTCTTCTTGGAAAGCTCCAAAACCAAAAAATAAATTCTTCACATTCTTCTTTCTTTTCATTATCTCAGAAAATTTCATAAGGCTTCATATTAAAGTTACTGCCTTAAGGCTATCACATTACTTATCCATGCCCAGAAAAATCTCATGTCCTCAGCTAAAAATCTTATTAAACATAATGAAGCAGAAATCAATCCTTTATGAAGTACAGAGATATTTTTGAGAAAAAACCACCATACGTCACGGTGCTGTGCCAAATAATATTTTCAACTGTTACTGCAATTTCCTTTTTTTTACAATCACAGAAGAATTTCTGTCAGAAGAATACCCTGAAGACCATCAATTTCAAAAGCATATTGAACTCCAGATGTGGTCTGAAAAATGTCAAGCAAAGGGATACAGTCACGCTCTTAGACCTCCTATTTATGCTCTCACCAGCATGGCCCAAATGGCCAGCCTTCATTGCCACACAGACATGGTGCTGACTCCTGTCCATTTTGCTGTCTATGAGGACATCAGGCCCCTCTCAGCAAAGCTGTGACCTAACCAGTCAGGTCCCAGTCTGCGCTGCTCAATATGGTTGTTGTGCTCCAGCTCCAGAACTTTGCATCCATCTTTAATGAACTTCTAGAGTTCCTCCATCATCAGGTCAAGGGCCCTAAAAATGGCAGATGTTCTCAGCAGCCATTCCCTCTAACTGTGTGTCCTCCATTAATTTGTTGAGGGTATGTTCCCTAATGTAGTCCAGATTGGTCATGAAGAGCACTGGGCCCCACATCAAACCTAGCAAATACCTTATTCCATTGGCTACCTGTTAAACTTCTAACCATTGGCTCCTTGAACACAATGGTTTAGTTCATCCAGCACCTGTGTTGCAAAATTATTTGTAGACCCCTTGACTTGTTTCTAGCACTTATTCCTTCTCCCAACAATAGATAATTCAGAAGGAATAGGATTGCAAAACTTCATTCACCTCTTTTCTTTCTATTTCAAACATATCTGAAGTTGCCTTTAGCCATTCTTATGCAACAGAACCTAACTTGGAGCATCATATTCATCAATTCATTCCTCATTGAATTCTTTGGCTCGTATGTTTATGCTTAATGTCAGTTTTTTTGAGGTATGGTTCCACTCAATCAAAAATTACATTTGATGCAGTAATTCGTGGAAATGAAAGTCTGCATTACACGATGTTAATGAGAAATCAAATGAGATGAGTAGAATCATACCTCGCAGCATTAGAAATCAATTACTTGGAGGACACAGACAAATGATTTAGTTAAAATAAGAATGCTTTTGGCTTTCTGTCGTTATTCACACCCAAACTCAAGTGAAATAAAAAAAAATTCTTCCTTTTCTTTAATATCAGCACTGCCTTATTCTTGATGAAATCTAAAGAAAAGTTATCATTTGGTTATGAGAAAAAATTAAGCTTGTCTCTTATATTTCTGATGCAAACAGAGGCAGTCAGAAACCTGAGAAAAACTTTTAAGTGTTCTCACACAATCCTCTGCATTATTGAGTCCTTGTCTTAATCCAGCTATAGTCCACAGAAGTTGTGGGTGCCCCATTCTTGGAAGTGTTTGAGGCCAGTTTGGATGGGGCTTTGAGCAAGGTGGTCTAGTGGAAGGTGTCCCTGCCCATGGCAGGGGGGCTGGCACTGGGTGATCTTCAAAGTCCCTTCCAACCCAAACTATCCTACCATTCTATGATAAAGACAGCAAAACGTAAAGAGGTGGAGTTCTCCTACCAGCACTGTTCAAAAGGACACATTCCCAGTTAAGCTAAGTATCAACAACACAGTGGTCCTATAGGATCACAGAACCATTAAGGCTGTAAAAGACCTTTAAGATCATCTAGTCCAACCATCAACCCAGCACCACATCTGTGTTCACCATTAAACCATGTCCTCGAGTGCCGTATCCACAGGTTTTTTTAACACTTCCAGGAATGGTGATTCAACCACTTCCCTGTGCAGTCTGTTCCAATGCTTTACAACCCCTCCCATGAAAACAAATTTCCTAATATCTATTATAACCCCCCACCCCCACACAACTTGAGGCCATTTCCTCTCATCCTGACACTTGTCACCTGGGAGAAGAGACCGACACCCATCTTGCTACAACCTTCTTTCAGGTACTTGTAGAGAGCAACACTACAGGAAACCAGCTTNTCATATAAAGAGTTAAGCCATTATCTATGTCATTTCAATAAAAAACCTCATAAACTTGCAAATTGGATCTTTTCAACATGCAAATTGTGCCTTTTCAAATACCTCAGCAGAGTATCTACCTGAACTATAACAATAAAATTGCAATACACTTCTAAATAAATACAATTGTCATATTCTCCACTCTCAGACCCTACCTTTACAATGAAAATACCCAGCTCTAAATGCTGGTTTTGGACAATTCACCAGTTCCTTAAACCTTTATAAATTACCATTTTGCTCTGAGAATATATTATATTCAAGTTATTACTTGAAAGGTTATTTGGCAGTGAAGCTAACAGAGAGGTTGACAGGTGAGACTGATGCTGTCAGCCTGAAAGCACAGTCATACAGCCAGTAAATACTGCGCAGATACAGAGCTGAAACTGCACGAGCTTCCACTGAAACAGGGCCTGTCAATCTGTCATGTCATCTTCTCTGATTAAAAGAATTTGTGAGCAGGTAGCTTCAAGTGCAGCAAAGGTTTCCTAGAAGGTAATGATGCAAAAATAAAAACGTGACTGATGTGTCCATCACAGAACGGTCAAGGGAAACAAACTTAGTTTCAGAGGTTGTTTATCTTCATGCTTCCATTCATCAGATGGCCTTTTGGTGGAAGTTGCCTACAATGCCTCTTTTGACTCACTATTTTCTCAGAAAATACTTATGATATATGCCATCAATACAGAAACTTCAAGTCCTCTATCTGTCACCTTTGTTTAAGAAAATATTTTAAGCTGGAAAAAACGGAGAGCTCCTTCACTTTAATAAAATGTGGGGAAAAACCCCATATTTTCAGTTCTCTTGCTTTTCAGAAATTTGTCTGCCATCAGCATTACATTTAGTTTCCTCTCCAAAAGAAGTCTTCTACTCACAGCCTTGGAGAGGACCCTTCAGGGAAAATAAATCCTAGAAACTTTGGCTCTAAATCACAGAGCCCTGTGGGTGACTTGGAATAAATACAGGGAAGATCAAAGGAGGATTAGAGGCTGGCTGTGAAGAACATGAACAGGAATGACAAAAGGAAAGGCTCTAGTGTTAGCTTAGTTATGTTCCCATCATGAAAATAATGAAGGAAAAAACCCCATCACCCTGTTCATATTTGTTGGATTCATTGCCTAATAGAAGAATTCCCTGTATACCTGTTACTAGTTATCCTATATACCAGATAGGAAGAGACACCTGCAGATCATTTCATGCTCATAAATGAATACATGATATGTCCTAAACTCAAAGAACAGGCAAGAAGAATTTTGAATGTTCTGTTAAATACTTTAACATCTTAAGATTTAGAAAAATACACACATAAAACAAAATGAAAAAACAGATGTTCTCTCTCCTTGACTTTTCCTCTTTCTTCCTTGCACAGCTGTGTTTGTTCTAGTTTCCTGTAAGAAAGCACAGGGAAAAGAAGAAGACAGGGAGAAGAAGGGTGAGGAGCTGTAAACAGGGCTGAAACTCACACTTGGAACTAGGAAGTTCCCCCAGTCTGCCTAATGCAGATGAAATTCTCACAATGCCTAAGGAAGGGATATACAATACTTGGCCAAGCACTCCTCTAGGGAATTTGTCGGGGTTTGACACTGACTAGAAGCCAGGCACCCAGGTAAAACTATCCACTTATTTTCCTCTGCTATAGCTGAGCAGAGGAGGGGAAATTAAAATGAAAACTTCATGAGTTGAGATAAGGATTAGGAGAAGCACGCTCTAAGGCAAACGAGGTTCAAAACTTAAACAGTATAAAGAAGATTTATTATTAACAGAATTAAAAGTAAAAAGGGCAATGAGAACTAGAATAATCCTTTAGAACACCTTTCTGCTACCCAGTTCCTCCCTCTTTCCCCCCGATCGTGCAGGGAGACAAAACATGGGGTTTTGGTCAGTCTTTCACCTCCTAGGAACCATTCTTCAGTACGCTTAGGGAAAAGAGTTTCTTTCTTCTGCTGTGCAGTGGGATCCTTCCCATGGGAGATAGTTCTCTGCAAATTTTTTAGCGTGATTTTAACTTTCACAAACAGCAGCCCACCTGACCTGCTGTAACATGAGTCCCTCCCACGAATGGTGTAGTCTTCCCAAAACTGCTCATTGTGGGTCATTTCAGTTCATGGGGTTTAGTCTTCTAAGGAGAAGCTGTTCTAGTTTGGAAGCAAGGGTTCTCTTTCTCTATCTCTGGAAGCAAGGGTCTTCTCTCTCTGTTCTCTCACTAGATTACAGCTTTTCAGTATCCACACACTCCAGAGGGAGCACTTTTCCTCACAGGCTGTGCATGGATCTCTGCATCCCTGCCATGCACCTCATGAATTACAGGGAAACAATTCGTTGTATTATAGTCCTCACCACGGCTTGCAGAAAAAATCTCAGCTCTTACTCCCAGAGCACCTCCTCCCTCTCCTTCTTTTCACTGACCTCAGTGCTGCCATGTTAGTTCTCCTCACGTGTCCTCAGTTTTCCCTTTTCTCTGACTTGGAAGAAAATTGTTGTCCGTAGGTATTATTGTTCTCAAGTTCTATCAATTGAAAAGTTCTTAAGGAATTGTTCACCATGTTTTCATCAGTGGCCACATGGCTCCTGCCGACGCTGTACAGACAGCCCTGGCCACATGGTCCCCACTGGCCCCAGGAGGGCCCTGGCAGCCGCCTCACCAGAGCAACACTACAGGAAACCAGCTTACCTGTGCTCGCACCTACGCATTATTGTTGCAACAATGTTTTTGGCATTTGACTCATGCTATTAACTTATTTCTCACACAAATTATCAGATGCACCTTTGATCAATATATAAAGGCCACCCACATTTCCACTTCTCCTTCCTTGTGTGCTTTCGTGATAGTTCCTTTTGTCTCCTTTCAGAAAAGTTTAGTGCATGGTGGATTATTACTTTGCTAAATTTATGGACTTTGGTCTTAGCCTTTGTAAAACTGAAATTTCAGCTCAGCTGCAGCAACCCTTGTCTACCAACATAATCACAGATGTGCTGCTTTAATGTTCTGTTGATACTGGAAAAATGAGAACAATGACCTTTGTGTTAATTAGTTAGCCCACAGAAGGTACTAAGATGGAAAGTCTGGACCTGTACAGGGCAGTAGTTTACATACTTTACCCATATCTTATGTTAATTATGGGCTAAAAGAAAATGTTGCCTTATAATTATTTTAGCCTTACAGTTCCTTTACTTAGGAAATAAATAGCTTTAGAATTCCATTATTTTAGTTGGGGTCGGCATATATTACATTTAAATTTTTTTTTTTTTAATTCAGGTGAACTAGAGCAGTAGAAACTGATCACTGGATTGTGTAAATGCTGCTGAGTGATTCACTATGCTATTTTCTTCTTTATCAAGGTACTCTCATGACACATTCCCTTTGTATTTTTTTTATCATATAAAGAGTTAAGCCATTATCTATGTCATTTCAATAAAAAACCTCATAAACTTGCAAATTGGATCTTTTCAACATGCAAATTGTGCCTTTTCAAATACCTCAGCAGAGTATCTACCTGAACTATAACAATAAAATTGCAATACACTTCTAAATAAATACAATTGTCATATTCTCCACTCTCAGACCATACCTTTACAATGAAAATACCCAGCTCTAAATGCTGGTTTTGGACAATTCACCAGTTCCTTAAACCTTTATAAATTACCATTTTGCTCTGAGAATATATTATATTCAAGTTATTACTTGAAAGGTTATTTGGCAGTGAAGCTAACAGAGAGGTTGACAGGTGAGACTGATGCTGTCAGCCTGAAAGCACAGTCATACAGCCAGTAAATACTGCGCAGATACAGAGCTGAAACTGCACGAGCTTCCACTGAAACAGGGCCTGTCAATCTGTCATGTCATCTTCTCTGATTAAAAGAATTTGTGAGCAGGTAGCTTCAAGTGCAGCAAAGGTTTCCTAGAAGGTAATGATGCAAAAATAAAAACGTGACTGATGTGTCCATCACAGAACGGTCAAGGGAAACAAAC